>CM075822.1:37040122-37296423 GCA_037975025.1 Excoecaria agallocha | reverse complement strand
TTAAGGGATTAAAATATAATTTATGCATTTAAATTAAATTAGAAGTAAAAAAAAAGTCAACCGAGTCAAAATTGAAAAAAAACCAAACTTTAAGGATTTAATTGAATTTTTTTCATAATTGTGTAAATAAATGAAATTAAGTGAGAAAAATGGCTATTAAGAATAAATTATAATATAAAAAGAATAAATTTTGAATTAATTTGACAAATAAAATTTTTAAATGGCAAATTGATAATTATGCTTAAATTAAGCAATAAAATAATTAGATGTGATTTTATGTAAGTGCATTCACCACTAAGCGACAAGTTTACTTAGCACGTGGTTTTATTTTAACTACAAACAGGGATAGGTACAGTGAAAGAATTTGAAGAAAAAGATTGTAGCATGTACATGTGGGATTCCCTTGACATTTTGCTTTTGATTGGGTTGTATAAATTGTAATAGGCTATATAAATATGTATATATAAATATGGCATGTAAATTAAATGATACTATGACTTAGTGAAATTGATGTATGTGGATGTGTGTGATTGTGTGCTTAAGATGCACTTGTGTGAGATTGAATTTAGAAATGTTGTGTTATTGATTGAAGTTTTGGTGGTGGAGGAAACTATTATTGGGAGTATAATTTGAATTTTTACAGGTTTGGATAGCATGATTTTAAGCCGTCATACTGCCAAAAATTTCATCAAATAAATAATAATAATAATAATAATAATAATAATAATAATAATAATATATTAGAAAATTGAGTAAACGTAGGGTGTTACATTTAAAATCGTGCGGTTGACACATTGCCTAAAGCACACGTGGCCCAAAGCGGATAATATCTGCAAGCGACCATTCTAAGCATGTTATAGATGGTATTAGAGTCGGGGGTTGGACCTGTGTGCCCCACTAAGGAGTCTTACCAGTGTGCCCCGCAGGGACGCTGTGGCCTTAAAAAGGGGTGAAATGTGATATCCCACATCGGTTGGAGATGAGAACGAAGCATTCCTTATAAGGGTGTTGATACCTTTTTTCTTGCAGACACGTTTTAAAATCGTACGGGTGACACATTACCTAAAGCGCAAGTGGCCCAAAGCGAACAATATATGCAAGCGATCATTCTGGGGATGTTACACCCTGTCTTATTCTAAAATTGATTTTTAGGTTCCAAATTGTTACCAAAGCATACCTCAACCTCCCTAAACACTTTTAGATTGCTTTAAACATAAAATCAAGAGTAAAATGTGACATAAAATGAATATAGAAAATAATAATTTAGTGAAAGTTAAAGTTAAATACTAAGTCTTAATGCATAAGAATTTACACAATTAATGATATATGAATGAACATGAATAGTTGTAGTAGCAATGTTATATGTTACTAGATGAATGATTAATATATTGTATTATATCTCTAGTGTACTTGAATATGAATGGCATGATATAATGATATGATTGCATATTCTATTGAGTGAATTGATACCATGAAAGTGTATGAAGTGTGATATTCTTAAGTGATTATGTTTTATTGAAAGCCTGAATTTCACATAGTGGTGGATAGATTGTCATACCTATAAAAGGGATAGTGATCGCAGTTGCAAGTGTTGTCACCAAAAAGTGACTAGTGTAGTGTTTCGGTACCTTTTGGTATCTAATGATCCGAGACTTTTATGTCTCTAGTGTTTGATATTGCTCGTCAGTATCTAGTGTGGTATCCATATCCACCATTAATGAAAATTCAGGCAATAAAAGTGATTTGACTAATGAATATTGATAAGTGATTGATAGTGTAAGTGTTTTAGTGTTTCATGGTAGTGTTAGTATTTCTAATTGAATAATGAAGTGTAATTAAAGAATTGTATTGAAAGTGTTGTTGAGTACATCATTAAGAAATTGTATTGCAATATTTCCTAATGCATGGACTATTGTTATAAGCGTACGTATTTCGTAACATGAAAAGGTATGCTATTATGTTATTTGTATTTGAGACTTCGATGAGAAGTCAATTGCATTGTTTTACTTCCCACTGAGCCATTGCTCAGCAAGGGTACTTTTCCCATGTAGGTACACAGGTGTAAAGGAAAAGTGCCAATCTCAAGTCAACATCTGCAGGCCATAAGAAGGATAGCGAGTTAAGATTAAATTTGATGTCGAGTTATTTTTGGTAATTGCTCAATGTAAAGAATTTGGGACATATGTAATGAACTAATTTGTAAATATATTTTAAGCATGTTGAATTTATATGTAAATATAAGTGTATCCATGCAAGCAATTTACTAAAGTAATATATAAATAAAAAGGTAATAAGAGCGAGCGTTACAATAACAGCTTATCTTCCAATTAGTTAGCCTTCTTTGTTCTTATATGATTGATAAGATCCTGCAGAGTCAATGATTATTGTAGTCACTCTAGAAAGGTGGGAATTTTTCTAGTAAAACGGCTTGCAGCAACTCGCACATCTCCATTCCTGCACTGAATAGGTCAGCCATAAGATTGTCTTACTCATGCACTTGGTCAATGATAGGCTTTTCATCAACCATCTAGAACAACAACCATTTACTACAAGTTATTTCTTTTTCCCAGCATCATCAACACCATATTCCTTTTGCAGAGTGTCCCATATGATTTTGGCAAATTTTTTATTAACAAATAAATAACAAAAGGGAATAAGTCATGTGGTTTAGGAGGTGACCTCTAACAGTCTTATTGTCTTTCTCAAATTTCTTCCTAACATCATCATCAAAAGTGGTTGAAACAACAATGATATGAGGTTTAGCAGGCAATTCATTAAAAAGCACATAATGAATTTCAAGTTGTTCAAAAAAGATTAACAGTTTATGAGACCAACATTTGTAGTTAATCCCATCGAGAGATTCAAGTCTTGACAAATCAGGTAACGAATTGGGAATAACATCAGACATGTTGGCAAATGAAATTTGCTTTCAACTTGAAGATAAAAATAAATGGGAAAGCAAAATAAACTTATCAAATTAATGAGCTATGTTGTGGGTAACCACTACATTGAAAGCGAATTTTCAACGAGATCTTGGTGTAATTTGGAAACCGGTGGCTCTCGAAGGTTGATGCAACTAATCCAGAGATGTGCACTCACAGCAAAAGCTTTTAACAGTAAATTTGCCCAGAACTGATAGCAACAAATTTTTTAGGAAATCAAAGTATTGATGAGCTATGTCGTGGGTAACCACTACATTGAAAGCGATCTTGGTGTAATTTGAAAATCGCAAATTTTCAGCGAGTTCTTGGTTTAATTTGAAAATCGAGACGCGAGATCTTGGTGTAATTTGAAAACCAATGGCTCTCGAAAGTTAACCCAACTAACTCCAGAGGCGTGCACTCACAGTAGAGCTTGGAACAATAAAATTGCACCGAACCGATAGCAACACGTTTTTTGGGAAATCAAAGTAGTTGGAAAAAGAAGAAAACAATTGGATCAAGCTGGGCAGCATGCGCATGTGGTAATTTCTTTGAAACCCACTATCACATAACTCAAACTCATTTAGAAATACATCTCCTTATCAATACAAAGTCAAGAAAATAAAATTTCGATGTGGGATAAAATAGCCCCACAAACCATTTTATTCAGCATATGTATATACAAACATACACAAATCCGTTCCGAACTCAATTATAATTGACTCAATACTATTCAAACCTATTTAAAATATAATCAATATATAAAATTTAATTAAATTTTAATATATTATCAATAATATATTTGAATCCAATTTAGTATATGATACGATCCATACTATAAAGATATATAATATTTATACCAACTAAATAATACAAAGTTTATTGCATAGTACTTTGAAATTAAATATTAGTTTGGATAGATTTGCAATAAAATTTTATGGGTATTGATGACAAGTGAAATGTACAGCAAGCTCTTTGCAATTGCGAACACCTGCAACAACAAATAATAGATCGGTGGGTTTCCAACAAGGGAGCCTCTGACGGTCAAGTTAAAGATTCTGAATGGGAGAATAAGAGTTCTTTTAGTGAAAGAAAATTAAGTAATCTTTTCATACCTATTTCTACTCATTTTATAGGTGGGGTTACCGCGTTTCTAGGAGTTAATGAGAGGAGTTTCTCGTTTTTTCAGGCCACTAACCCAATAGCGGCGATTTTTGAGAGAATGTGGGTTAGTGGTAATTGTCTGTTCAACGTGGTGGAGTTATTTTCGGGACCAGCCTATCGCCGATCTATAGCTCGGCTATATCTTCCTGAGGAGCTTGGCCTTTGGTCGGCTCGCCGGGCCCTCTTTGGGCCAGGTGTTCGGTTTATGTCGGACCATTAAACCGATCTAATAGTCCGGTTGTTATCATAAGTCCCCCGTAGTGGGCGACATTTATGTCTGCAACTGGCAGATAATCACCGAACAAGTTCACTTAATAATGCCGGATCTGAGCTCGTGGTGACTGGGCCGAATGAGCTGGTTGCGGCAACTTGAGGCCTTAGTGTTTACCGAACTTTGATTCGAAGTTCGGCGCCAAAGGTCGGCATACTTGCTCGGGTGTTGGGGGGCTTATACCCAGGGTCACCCTGCCATACACGCCATGACAAGGCGATGTCACTTCCCACGCGTGCATTTATTGGAGAGCACTTATAGCTCCCTATTTTACTGGGAGTAACAGCTAGGAGCGCCTCGATCCGGGTGTGCTGCCTTAAATGCGCTATCCCATGTGTGGATCAGCCACCACGTGTACGGCCCGAATTCATCGTAACCTCCTATATAAACCTCTTCTCCATCTCTTCACTTTCGTTTTCGCTCATTTCACCCCGTTTTTGTTTTCTCTTCTGCGCTCATCATCTTGGAGCTTCGAAGTCGTTGTCTTCTTTTCGCAGTCTTTCATCCATTTTCACTTGGTTTGTCCCTCATCCCCCTTCTTCATTCTTTGTCTTTTGTGTTAGCTCTTTCGTCATGAGTTCGGAGAGATCTTCAAGTGAACGAGTCGGGGCCAGTGGGGATGCTCCCAGTGGTAGTGTCCCGGGCATGAGTAGGTGTTCTTCTTCGAGTGAGGGAGTTCAGCCTATCGATTTAAGCCGGACTGCTACATCGTCCAAGAAAAAGGCTCCTCGCCGACTGCCTGGAATGGGAAGCATAAGTTCGACAATTAAAGAGGAGGAGTTTGGTTCTTTCCTTGCCCAACTAACTTTAGAGCCGGACTTTTTCTCCAGTAAACCCAGCACCTCACAAAGGGCGAATACGAAATTCGCTAACAAGAGGAAGACAGTCATTTACGAGGCGCAACTGGAGACCGGTGTCCGCCTCCCTTTGACGACCTTCGAGGTAAGCGTGCTGAGGTATTGTGATATGGCTATTGGGCAACTCCACCCCAACGCTTGGCGAACTCTTTCTGCCTTTCAGATTTGGGCCGTGGAACAAGGCATATATCTTACTTTAAATCTGTTTCGAGCAACCCATGTGGTCAATCTCCGAGCTGTTACCGAGGACCACAATTACATACAAGCTCGGCCTGATTATGGGGTGTCTACTGGGAATCCGAAGTCCTTGAAGAAGTGGAAGGATCGGTTCTTTCTAGTGGAGAGAGTGCAGGCCGACTTTCAAGTACGTATAACTTGGGGGAGATACACAAATCAGAACGACAAAAACTTGTGGCTCTCCGATGAAGAGGAGTTAATCTTGTCTCGCTGGAGGGAACTGGCCTGGGACAAGTGGGAATTGAAGAATTTATTGGATCCTTGCAGTTCGAAATTGGTTCCTCGCCGAACAAATGGTAGTGTTCATTTTTTTCTTATTTCGTGATACTGATGTGTTGTTTTAATTTGTTTTCTTTTTGCAGCTATGAGGAGGATGAGCAGGGCTATGGAGATCATGAGGGCGAAAAGGCAGAAGTTAGCCGAAGGTTCTCCGAGTACGCCTCTTGTTGTGAAGGAGGTGGAGGCGAACCCGCCTCCCGAGGCTCAGCCTTTGACGACCACTGTAGAGGTTTCTGGGACTCCGGTTGTTGAGGCTTATAGGACTCCTGTTGCCGAGGCCGAGGTTGCTGCACCCTTCGAGCTACGAGGCCAGGCCGATAGGGAGCCGAAAGACCTCCGAACTATGTTTTCCGAACTATGCGAACTGTGGGAGGCTATGGGGGACAAATACTCCTCCCAGGACCCGAACTTCAACACCTTTGTGCACATAGCTTCCTGCGTACCGAAGGAGGTCGCCCCCCTTGTCACCCTGAGTGCCGAAAGTTTGGTTGATCGGTTGAAGAGGCATCAGCTCGAGGTGAGTGGTTTGGACTTGTTGGTAGTGTTCGTCTCTTAAATATGCCCTCATCTTTTTGATATGCTTTTTCTAGAAGCTTAAATACCGCAAGTATACGGTGTACCGATTATAGTACTTCAGATATCGATCCCACGAGGAATGTTGATTAATATTGTACACTATTACTACTCAATTTTAATATTGTTTACAATGCTCATTAATTTGCAAGTTAAAACTATTATTAACACTATACTACACTAAATTAAATATTATTATACTTTAATGATAATCCGAGAAGACTTATGAATATGATGAATATAACATTTACATAATTATGGAATTTGATCTTTTTCTCTTATTTATAATTCAATCTTTATCATGCAAGCCAAGTTGAAATAATGTTCTATGTCGCAGCTCTCGCATCTAGACTAGATTATGCCTTAAACATGCATTTATGGTTCTAAATCGCAGCTCTCGCATTTAGACAAGAATTACATAAACACACATTCAAAGAATAAAAACCAACCTATAACAACTATCTCCACATGTGATCTCTCAAACTATGCTTTGATAATGAATTTCCTATTATTAACTTTCAATAAGACGTTGCTCTCGCTAACTCCCTTATCTATGACCATTTTGTTAATTTTCAGAGAAGGAATTGCACATCGAAGGTCGTCTTCCTTAACTTATAATGATACTAATAAAGTTTTAATAGCAAATACTACATATAAAGATAAATGAAAGAGAAATTATTAAATATGAATAACAACATTCAAGTTCCTAAAAAGAATTCACAATAGTTACAAAGAAAAAGAAAAGATTAGAAATAAAAGAAGGGATCTCTCAACCATTCTTCCTTTCACCAAGTGTAGTCTTCTTCATTGTATTTGCCTTCTTTTCAAGCCATAAAACTAAAACTAAAACTAAAATTATTATCCTATAATTATAATTTTAAATTAGAAAAATAAAATGATAGATCTCTCCTAATGATTATAACTTCTAGGGTATATATAATTTTCCAAGCATCAAGTCCCTTCAAGTGCCCCTCCATAGGTACGCAACCCTTGGTGAAAAGTCATGCCTCTTTAAAATTTGATTTGAAATTTGAATTGCATAACCACCATTTATATTTATAACTTCCTTGCCAAGCATTGTGACCCTTCAAACACCTTTCCATAGCAACATAACTCTTCAAGTATCCCTCTAGAAGTACACATCATTTGGTGAAGAGTGGTGTCCCTTTGAAGTGCCTTTTCAACATGAACTGCCTTTAACCGCCTCCTGTCGCTATCGCGGCACCTGTCGCCCTCGCGACGGAACACGCTTCCCTTGTCGCGCTCGCGGTACCTGTCGCGCTCGCGACAGGGCTTCTTCACAATTTTCTCCCTTTTCTCCTACATACACAAAACTTGATAAAAACATTAAACACACCTAATTCTAGCATAATTTAATACAACTAAACATTATTTTGGTAACAAAATATGGATTAAATATGAGCTATTTAGGCTCATATCACTTTTTCTGTGTTTTGTAGGGATCCCAACTGATCGATGCGACTATAGCGAAGATGAACGATCTCATCGTGAAGCGTCAACGAGCTGACTCTGACTTCGACTCTCTACGATCGAGGATGGTAAAGGTTAAAGAGAAAGTTCGTAAGGCCTACGAGCAGGCCAAAGAAAAAGTTCGCAAGGCCCAAGAGCAGGCTGAGGAGGCTGTAGCGAAGGCGGTTGAGCTAGAGTCTGCTTTGACTCGGGAAAAGGAGTCCAACTCCGCTCTCCAGGCTGAGCTCGATCGATTTAAAGAAAAGGAGGCTGAGTGGGAGAAGAAGGAGGAAGCTCGCGAAGAGAAGGATGCCGAGGTTCTGGCTGAGAAATGTATGGCGTTTAGCGCCAAAATTTCTTCTACTAATTTCTTCTACTATAAAGGGGAGATATCCCAAACTCGATCTATCTTTTCTGGATGATGTGTATCCAGATGAGGACTAAATCCCTGTAATAGCTTTCCGTTTTAATGAAAATCCGAACTCTCCTTTTTGTCGTGTTTAAGTTTGCGCTTCGTGTTTGGTTTACTTTCTTAAGAGTTCTAACATATACAAACTATTTGCGTGTGGTGAGGTGAGTTGCCTCGGTCTTCCTGGTATAGCCTAGGATCGTCGAACCGTGCTTAATTAAGTTAATAAAGAAACTATCCGGTAAAAAAGCTATTTAAATAATGAGTGCATTACGACGCGTACCTTAAGTCCGAAGCTTCGGTGTAAGGGATTTGGAATGCCAAAGTAAAATTCTCCTTAGGGCTGTGTAATCAGTGTACTTAGAGGGATTGGCTGGGCATCATTAGAGGTTCGGGCTTTTAAGGCGATGATTTCGAGCCCCTTCCTTAAGTGTAATTGGTTTTGCAAGTTAAGTTTTGCGGCGAACGATGCCGAACTTAATTGAGTGATTAGACTATCTTGGTGGAGATGCCGAGCCATTTAACCACAGGCATACTTAGCCTTGTTAGTGAGTTTGATGGTGTATAGTGCCAAACTTACTTTAATGATAAGGCGATTTTGGCGAATTTATCGAGCCTTTTAACCATAGGCATACTTAGCCTTGCTAGTGAGTTTAGCGGCGTATAGTGCCGAACTTACTTTAATGATATGTCAATTTTGGCGAAGTTACCGAGCCTTTTAACCATAGGCATACTTAGCCTTGTTAGTAAGTTTAGCAGCATATGGTGCCGAACTTACTTTAATGATAAGGCAATTTTGGCGAAGTTACCGAGCCTTTTAACCATAGACATACTTAGCCTTGTTAATAAGTTTAGCTGTGTATGGTGCCGAACTTACTTTAATGATAAGGCGATTTTGGCGAAGTTACCGAGCCTTTTAACATAGGCATACTTAGCCTTGTTAGTAAGTTTAGCGGCGTATGGTGCCGAACTTACTTTAATGATAAGGCAATTTTGGCGAAGTTATCGAGCCTTTTAACCATAGGCATACTTAGCCTTGTTAGTAAGTTTAGCAGCGTATGGTGCCGAACTTACTTTAATGATAAGGCGATTTTGGCGAAGTTACCGAGCCTTTTAACCATAGGCATACTTAGCCTTGTTAGTAAGTTTAGTGGCGTATGGTGCCAAACTTACTTTAGTGGATGGGCGTTAATGGTGAATATACCGAGAATTCAGATATATCCTGCTAAAAATTTGCCAAGTATTTTGCACAGAATGTCATTCATTAAGCTTAAGTCCGGTAGACAGAAACATCTACCGGACTTGCGTTGAGGCTATAATATAATAGCGGCCACTTGCAATAGAAATGAAGAAACAACAAAGATTATGTACGAAATTTAAAGATGATAAAATGAGAAACAGTACAAGATATGGCGTGATGAGTGCCGAGCTACTGGTAATATGGTTTGAGGTTGAGTCCGTTCCAGGAGTGCGGGAGTTGTTTACCTGCGAGATCCTTTAGCCTGTAAGCTCCGTTTTGGCTTGCTACCAGGATAATATATGGCCCTTCCCAGTTGGGATCCAGCTTGCCTACTCCTGCTGCCATTTGAGCAGACACCACCTTTTTTAGTACCATCTGTCCGACTTGGAAAGACCTCGGTGCACTTTCTGCCTTCTTCGAGCCGATCTAAGTTATACAATAGACCGACATAGTTCTCTACGTTGGGAGAAGGTGCTCGGACACCTTGCACCCCTATCTCACAAGGAATGACTGCTTCAGTACCGTATGTGAGTGCGAAGGGTGTTATCCCTGTTGCTGATCGAGGCGATGTTCGGTAGGTCCATAATACATTGTTAAGCTCTTCGATCCACAAGCCTTTGGCCTCTTCAAGCCGTTTCTTGAGTCCGGATAAAATAGTTCTGTTTGTAACTTCGGTCATTTCGTTGGATTGCGAATGATATACCGAAGTGAAATTCAACTGGATTTTCAGCTCTGAGCAGAAATTCTTGAAAGCCTGACAATCAAATTGTTTACCATTGTCAGATATAATTGAGTGGGGGATACCGAACCTTGTTATGATGTTCTTATTCAGGAACTTAAGCACGTTTACCGGGGTAATGGTTGAAAGTGGCTCTGCTTCCACCCATTTGGTAAAGTGGTCCATCGCTACCACCAAGAATCGCCTTTGTCCTTTTGCTCGGGGGAAAAGGCCTAGTATGTCGATCCCCCACTGGGCGAAAGGCCACTGGCTGTGGATCGATTTTTGCTTTGCCGAGCTTTGGTGTGGAATGCTTGCAAACCTTTGGCACTTATCGCATTTTTGCACTAGAGCCTTCGCATTAGCCTCCATGGTTGGCCAGTAATACTCCTGTAAGAGAGCTTTTCAGGCTATGGCTTGTGAGCCTTCATGGGCTCCACAAATGCCTTCATGAATTTCTCTGAGGATGTAATCCACTTCTTCACTGCTTACACATAAAGACCACGAGTTGGAGAAAGATCTCCTATACAGCTTGTCGTCCATCACGGCATATAAGCTCGACTTGCAAACTATTTTCTGGGCTTGGGCTCGTTCCTCTGGCAAAGTTCCTAACATCAAGTATTGATAAATAGGTAAGCGCCAACCTTCCATTGGCTCCTGAACTTGAACCTGATAGGTCTCGTAGGTGGGGCGTGAGATGATGATGGAAATGATGTCTGCATTGTCAATCGGGCTGTTGAGACTAGCTTTCTTTGCCAGAGTATCTGCCTCCGCATTCTCCGACCGGGGTATCTGAGTGGTGGACCAAGCTCCCCCTCTTTCCTCAAGCCTGGATAATAGGGCAGAGGTCAGCTCTTTATAGCGGATCATTGAACGATCTTTAGCTTCGAAATTTCCTTTCAGCTGACTAACCACCAGTTGGAAATTTGAGAATATCTCTAAGTTATCCAGCTTTACTTCTGTTGCCAACTGCAACCCGTAACATAGGGCTTTATATTATGCCACATTGTTGGTGAAAAGGTCAGGCGCGCCATGGCTCGGATCTGGATTATCAATGGACTCCTCAAAATTACTCCGATCCCTGCTCCTTCCGAACTCGAGGCCCCATCAACATACAACTTCCATGATACTTTCTCTGGTTCGGAAAATGGTTCATGTAGCTCAGCTACGTAGTCTGCCAACACCTGTGCTTTCATGGATGTCTGTGGCTCATACCGAACATCAAATTCTCCCAGACGAGTGGCCCATTCTGTCAATCTGCCCGAACATTTTGGCCTTTGTAACACCTTCTGCAGGTTTGTGTTTGTGCGCACCGAAATTGTGTGCGCCTGAAAGTACGGTCAGAGTTTGATTTTTGTTGTAATAAGTACAAGGGCCAGCTGCTCTAAGATGGGATAATTGAGTTTGGCTCCCCAAAGTACTTTGCTAGTGTAGTAAATAGGGAACTATTGGCCATCCTCTTCTCGGACTAGCACCAAACCTACTGCACCAGTTGAGACAGCTAAGTAGAGGTATAAAACTTCGCCAGCTAATGGCCTGCTAAACAGTGGTGGGCTTGAAAGGAACTGCTTCAAGGCCTGAAATGCTTGTTGGCATTCTTCCGTCTAGGCAAAGTTCTTGAGGTTCCTGATTGCTCGGTAGAAAGGCAAACACAGTTTAGCCGAGCATGATATGAACCTACCCAAAGCTGTTATCCTTCCATTCAGCCTTTATACTTCCCGGACTGTTCTAGGAGGGTCCATGGTCATGATCACCTTGATCTTCTCCTGGTTTGCTCTGATCCCCCACTTCGATATCATAAAGCCCAGGAATTTCCCGGACTGGACCCCGAAGGCACACTTCTCGGGGTTGAGCTTTAAGCCTAATTCTCGAAGTCTTTGAAAGGTCTCCTTCAGCTTGATGCACATATCTGTCGAGGCTCGGCTCTTGACGATCATGTCATCCACATAGATCTCCATGTTTCTCCCCAACTGATCGACGAACAACTTATTCATTAGCCTTTGGTAGGTGGCCCCTGCATTCTTCAATCCGAAGGGCATGACCCGATAACAGTAGGTTCCTCTATGAGTGATGAACGCCATTTTCTCTTCATCTGAGCGGGCCATCGAGATCTGATGGTAGCCCGTTGAGGCGTCGAGGAAGGCATACTCTTCAAACCCTGCTATTGAGTCCACAAGTGTGTCTATGTTTGGTAACGGATAACAATCCTTCGGGTATGCTTTATTTAGATCGGTGAAATCAACACACATCCTCCACCTGCCGCTGCTTTTCCAGACAAAAACCACATTTGCCAGCCAGTCCGAATAGAATATCTCCCTGATGAAACCACTTTCAAGCAAAGTCTTCGTCTCTTACTTGATGGCCAACTGTCTCTCGGAGGCATGATTCCTCTTCTTTTGTTTTACAGGCTTGCACTTTGGCCGAACATTCAACGAGTGAATTGCTAAGTCTTTTTTGACCCCCTGGATGTCAGAGATTCGCCAGGAAAAAACATCTACGAACTCCCTGAGGGTTGAGAGTAGAGCTTCTTTCTCCGCCCCCATCTTTTTCGCAGATATCTGAACCTTCTTTTCTGGCTCTAGTTTGACAACCTGCAGCACTTCTGTCGACTCCGCCCTTCGTTCCTCTTTCTTTGGTACATCCATTGCGTCAAGGGACAAGCCTCGATTGGCCCCTCTGAGCGTGGTTAAGTACATCTCCCGAGCCGTTTTTTGATTTCCTCTCAAAATGGCCACTCCGTCGTTTATGGGGATCTTAAGCACCAGGTTTTTCACAGAGACACAGGCATCCACTTCAGACAGTAGGGGTCGGCCGAATATTACATTGTAAGACAGCGGAATATCAACTACCATGAAATCTGCCCAGCAAGTACAAACCACCGCATCGTCTCCGAGCTGTATGGGCAGATTTACTAGCCCTTCTACATGAACAGGCACTCTGGACAAACCAATAAGGGGGACACTGACTTCCTCGAGCCTGTGGTCTGACATACCCAATGCTCTGTATGCTTGAGTTGTTATGAGGTTGACCGCACTCCCCATGTCGACCAGTATTTGCTGGACCAGGAAGTCTTGAATGATTGCTTCAACAACTAGGGCATTCGTGTGTGGGTGCTGAACATGTGCACCATCAGCCGCTGTAAATTGGATCATATTTGTGGCCAAGCATATCCCCCGCCAGACGGACATGACCTCCTTGGACTTTCTCTTCCGGGAATGGTCTCGTTACTCACCTCCGGCAATCATATGTATGACTCCGGTGGGTGTTCGCCTTTCGCCATTGGTTTTGTTCTTGTTCGGTTGAGGAGATGGCGACCTCTGTCTTTTCCCTTTCTCGTCTTGCTTGGTGAAACGAGCAAGGGTTCCTTTTCGAACTAGGTGCTCGATTTTCTGCTTGAGTTGCCTGCACTCTTCGGTCTCGTGGCCTTTGTCTCTATGAAAAGCACAATAGAGCCCCTAATCTCTGTTCGGATCTTCCCTCATGGGTCTTGGCCAATTAACCTGTCCGTTCTGCTTTAACCAAGCTAAAATATGTTCCCGAGATGCCGTTGGGGGCGTGAATCTTTTGTCTTTTTAGTTGTCGGGGCGGGGAGTTGTGATTGCATATGACTTGTTAGTCCAGTTGCCTCCTCGGTACTTCTTTTGGTTGGCCTTGCTGGGATTTCCTCCTTTTCGAGCGAATCTTACGTTGTCTCCCCCTTCCTTCTCCGATGTCCACAATCTATGGGAAGCATGGCGAAGATGCCGAGCCTCATCCATGCGGATGTACTTGTGTGCTCAGGACATTAGCTCAGTAAAGTCATTCGGGGTTTCTTGCTTAAGGAGTCACTGAAATCCTGACACCTCGTGTTTCGGATTAGGACGTTAATGGCGACCTCCAAGTTCAAATTTTGTATGTCCATGGCCACATCGTTGAAATTTTCCACGTAGGCTCGCAGTGATTCACCTTTTTCTTATTGTACCAGGTTCAGATCGGCGGACACCTTATTCGGGCAAATGGTGGCCACGAACTTAGCGACGAACATGTCACTGAACTGTTCGAAGTTTTGAATGCAATGTGATGGTAGTTTTCGGAACCAGATTTGGGTTGAGTCTGCCAAGGTTTGGGGGAAAATCTTGCACAAGGCGGAGTCGTCAGCCGTGAGGACCAGCATAGTGTGCTGGAACTGGTCGATATGAGCTCGGGGATCGGTGTTTCCACTGTAGGTTTTGAGGTGAGGAAGGCGAATATTGGAAAATAGAGCGACTAATATTTTGCGAGAGAGGGGTGATCGAAAACTGCCTTGGTATTGAAGGGTAGTTCGGTTTTGCTGCCTTTGGATTCTGTCGTCCAAGAGGCGGTTGAATTGTTTAGTAGTTAGGGTGATAGTGGAGTTGGGGTTTTGGGGTAATGCTGGGGAGAAGGTTTCCCGAGCAGGAGGCTGAAAAGGGCGAGGCACATTGGTGTTTTATGGGGGTAAGGGCTAGGGCTGAGCCTGTGCTACGATTGCTGATAGCGCGGCGATGAGGTATTAGGCCATTTGCGGGGTAATGCTAGGAGTAATGGTTGGGATTGTCATGACCGGGGAAGCGGAGACATGGTCGTTGGGTTGAGGGAGGAATTGCAGCATTCCTGGCAGAGTGGGGTTAGACGTTTGGTTTTCTAGCTGGGAAGTATTTGGGTTGAGATATGGGAAAAGGTCCATGTTCCACGCTCACTGCACCAAATGATGACAAGTGAAATGTACAGCAACTCTTTGCGATTGCGAACACCTGCAACAACAAATAATAGACCGGTGGGTTTCCGACAGGGGAGCCTCCGACGGTCAAGTGAGAGATTCTGAATGGGAGAATAAGAGTTCTTTTAGTGAAAGAAAATTAAGTAACATTTTCATACCTGTTTCTGCTCCTTTTATAGGTGGGGTTACCGCGTTTCTAAGAGTTAATGAGAGGAGTTTCTCGTTTTTCCCGATCACTAACCCAGTAGCGGCGATTTTCGAGGAAACGTGGGTTAGTGACGATTGTCTGTTCAACGTGATGGAGTTGTTTTCGGGACCAGCCTGTCGCCGATATATAGCTCGGCTATATCTTCCTGAGGAGCTTGGCCTTTGGTCGGCTCGCCGGGCCCTCTTTGGACCAGGTGTTTGATTTATGTCGGACCATTAAACCAATCTAATAGTCCGATTGTTATCATGTAGTCAATAACATGTATCCTCGATCAATTCAAATTCGAGGTAAATAATAATATTAACATTTGAACTTATTTTAAAATTATTTAATAACTATTTAAATTTTTAAATTAGGCATCCTTATTTGAAAAAGAAATCAATATTATATTCGGTATACAATACTTTTCAGTTTCTGATTCCTACGACTTCTTTATTTTTTTTTCGGAGAAGCTCGGGCGGTGGCCAAGTGTAATTAATTAACCTTAAACAGGTACTCAAACGTGTATCAAGCTAATTCCGAATTCCATGTTCTGGATTATTACATTACCCAGAGATAATAGTTTTGAAATTTTTATAGCGCAGCCACACTGCTAAATCAAATTCACACTCCAATGGACGAACAAGAATTCAATCGCCTTCTTCATCTCTTCCCGGTTGTCCGATCTCGCAATTACAATGTTACTTCTCTTCTTCATCTCTTCTTTTTATTATTACCATTATTATTGTTATGAATTATGAATTTCGCTAACACACACTTTCTTCAATTTAAGATTGACTTGGACCCCTCGAGGCAATTCACTTCTCGCCCACCCCAAGATGAGGTGAAGAAGTGGCAGGATGCTTGGGAGGACCCACAAGACGGGAATCAAAAGGAGTCGGAGAATCAAGCTACTGATTTACATGGTATTGTGTATTGCTTGTGTTTCTGCTAATTTTTTATTGAGGTGATTTGGGTCTATTTTACTTATTTACTTATCTTATTTTTCATGTGGATTTGTTGCAACAGATGCTTTCTGGGAGAAGCTAAAGTTGATTGCGGAGAAGAAGGTATTTCGTTTTGTTTAATTTTTTAAACTTTTTCGTTCTTTGTTTAAGATTGGGAACTAAACGTATCTTTCATTAATCACTATTAAGGTATTTATAAAATAGAGGTAAATACAGGTAGTTTTAATTTTGGAATTCCATATGAATTATTTTGTGACCTATTAAAGAGAGTTTTGAATTTGAAAGGTGGAAGGAGAGGTATGAAGTGCATAAGTAGAATTACTTTTTAATATTTTCTTTCTCAAAGTTGCGTAATTTGTTTTAGAAATTTGGAATCCCTTATGTTTTGCCTTTGTTCAGGATTTTTTATTCTACAATTGATTGTTTTATGTATGTGATGGAGTTCTTTTTCTTATGTTATGAAAAGAACTCTGATAAATTATACATAGACAGGACCCATTAGAACTGAAAATAGGAGTGCGCCATTTGTACATTCCATCAACACCGCTTATGAATGTTCCAAATTGATGATGCATCTTTACCTTGAACAAGGGTTATTCGAACCAAATAGATGTTAAACTTGTCTTGTTTACTTTATACCCTTCCTCTGAAGAAAAGCTTCTGAGCTCATATTCTTCTCTTCCTCCAATAAATTGAGAAAAAAATATAAATTACAGAGTTCATTTGAGTCTTGGAACATACCCCTCAAGCTGTTATTATTGAGCCATTTCTGGTAAATTTGAAGAACTATGGGTAGATAGAGTGGGAGCATGTTGCTATTTTTTTACATGGTACTTGCTCTGTCACAAAACTCTTAATTTTTCAAGACAAGGGATTTCAAATAACAAACCATGGTATTTGGAGCATGACATTGCTATCTGTTTCTGCTACATGCTTACATTGTATCTATTGAAATACTTTTTCCTATTGAGGGAACAAATATTCTATTCGGTTGATACATCACTGATATACAAAATGCTGCTTAAATGATCCACAAGAATAAAAGTAGAACAGTTTAAGTGAAATGTTAAGTTGTGGCCTCCAGTTAATCAACAGCTTTATTTAGTTGCAATATTGGGTTTCTTTGGGATGAGTTGTTGGACTAGGCATAAAATTGAAGTTCTGGTTGACTCTTAGTCATTATGTTGTCATGCAAGTGGAATCCATACATGTTTGAGCTTTGAAGCAGATACTAGTGACTGTTTATTAATTGTTGCTCTGGATTTGTTATTGCAATGGCTCTTGGCAAAACTTCTAGCTTGTAGTTTGGAAGTTAAATGGAAGGATATCTGGAACTTGCTTCTTTAGATCTCAAATTTAATTAGTTCAATAGATTGAGGACAATGATTATAATATGCAACAAAGGTCTAGGAAAACTTCTATTACCTATAAAAAGCATCTGCATGACAAATATGGAGATTTTCCCCTAAAAGAAAACGAATGATTATTTCACTACTTATGAAGTTTTGATGCTTTGATGAGCTCTGATTTTTTCATGACAAATTTTGATATACCGTGTCAATTTATACAGATGGGGGCAGAAGACGCCAAGAGATTTTGTAATGCTTTTCAACAAGTTCACAAGCAACTGGTACACATGACACGACCTTCTTTAGGACCGTGCTATAGTTTATTTTGTTAATGTCTCAATTTTGATGTTGTTGATGGCGTGAAATTTATAATTTCTTATCTCCAGGTATACAAGGAGCTCAGTTTGGATGCTGCCCGTAGCTTTATAAACTCGGCAAGCAGTTCGGGATGACTTTTCTGGCATGTTGTATATTAACTTTTCTTTTCTCGTGTTGATTATACAATCGCTGAGTATCTTGATTGTGATCTAAATTTAGAACGGAAACTGGGGATGTACTTGTGACTTTGCTTTAATACTATGCACTGCCTGAAGGGATATTGAGGGAGATCAAAGGTACTTTAGAAGATAATTTTAACTTTTTAAGATATTTCAATTCCTTTTTAACTTTTAAAATAATTTCTTACCGAATAGGTGCGAAAGGAGAGAAAATGTGAAGTGTTTTATTGTGTTTTGAGTTAAACAATCAAACACTACAGACGAAAATAAAATTGTCGATTTCTTTCTACCTATTTTCTTAATCAAGTTAGTGACAGATCCAAGCAAAGGGTGAGCGAAAGGCTCTCTTGCGACCAAAGGTCTATTGGAGTCTCTAGCCCAAAAAAGGTACCTAGGCTCAAAACTGATCGCAAACTGGAGATTGGCTTTAACTTGTCTACGGTTCTATCTAAAGCCTAAAGCTATGATAGAGCTTGAATTAGATGCATGAAAAAATTTATGATTAGTAGAACCAAAATAAATAGTATGTGTGGAAGTAATTATTATTATTAAATGTAGCAAAATGTGATCAGGTTCGTACTTAAATTTATTAATGATTTTGAACTTGTGTAAAAAAAAAAAAAAAAAGTTGAAAGTGTTGTCTAAATGTAATCGGAGTTGCAGCATTGCCATTCAGGTTGTAAAATTGGAGCAAATGATATGTAAAGTCGGATTACATTTCTCTTATTGATCAAGGTATGCAGCAGCCTATATGGTAGATACATTTCATCATGTTGGAACGTTCAAATAATCATCTTGAAGATTTTGTGGAACAAGAGTTTTTCTATTATCTCAATTACACCAAAAATAATGATGCAAGAGTATATTTATATGTATACTAGTAGTATAAATAAAAAATACTATTCTACCCTTAATTACAAGCTATCTAACAAAATAGATTAACCAACACTCCCCCTCAAGTTGGTGAAAAAATATTACACATACCCAATTTGCAAACTATGGCATGGAAAACTCAACTGTTGAGTCCTTTTATGAAAACATCAGTTGTCTGTCTGACATTACATGAAATAGGCTCAAAACATCATCAAATAATTTTTCTTTGATGAAGTGTCGATTAATTTCAATATGTTGTCATGTCATGTTAAGCTGGATTATGAGCAATACTGATTGCAGCTTTGTTGTCACAATACAAAAATAGTCTGTCTTCTTCAACCAAATTCAACTTTGCTAATAAATTCTGCAACCATAACAACTCACAAACACCTTGAGCCATAGCTCTATATTCTGCTTCTGCATTAGATTTTGCTACTACACTCTGTTTTTTGCTTCTCCAAGTGACTAAGTTACTTCCCACAAATGTACAATAACTAGAGGTGGATCTTCTGTTATCTAAAGATCCAACCCAATCTGTATCTGTGAAGGCTTCACTTCGTTGATGACCATTTTTTGAAAAAAAAATACCTCTTCTTGGAGTTGATTTTAAATACCGTAAAATGCAAAAAATAGCATGCTGATGAGATTCTCTAGGATCATGCATGAATTGACTCACCAAGCTAACTGCATAGGCGATGTCTAGTCTGGTGTGAGATAGATAGATAAGTCTACCAACCAATCTTTGATATCTGCCATTATCAACTGATTCTTCAGTTTCTGTTTGCAACTTATGGTTACTTTCAATTGGTGTATCTGCTGGTTTGCATCCCAACATACTAGGTTCATCCAAAAGATCCATAACGTATTTTCTTTGAGAAATAAAGATCAATTTGGTTGATCTAGCAACTTCAATTTCCAAGAAATATTGTAACTTTCTAAGATCCTTAATCTCAAACTCCTGAGTTAAGAGTTTCTTCAGTCGAACCATTTCTTCTTTATCATCCTCTGTCATCACTATGTCATCGACATAAATAATGAGAAGAGTGATCTTACCCTTGGAGTGTCTCATAAAGAGGGTATGATCAACATTACTTTGTTGATAACCAAAAGATATCATGGCTTTGCTAAATCTGTCAAACCAAGCTCTCGGAGATTATTTTAACCCATATAAGGCTTTCTTCAGTTTGTACACCTTCCCTTGAGTTTTTTCATTATAAAAACCAAGATGAATCTCCATATAAACCTCTTCTTCCAGGTCCCCATGGAGAAATGCATTTTTCACATCAAATTGCTACAAATCCCAATCCAAGTTAACTGCACAAGATAGCAAGATTCTAATTGTATTCATTTTAGCAACGAGTGCAAATGTCTCTTGATAGTCAACTCTATAAGTCTGAGTGAATTCCTTTGCCACTAATCTAGCTTTGAATCTTTCAATCGAACAATAAGCTTTATGTTTTATTATGAACACCCACTTACAACCAACTAACTTTTTATTTGGAGAGTCCATTAGTTCCCAGGTTTTATTTTTAGAGAGAGCTTTCATTTTTTCAACCATAGCTTCTCTTCACTTTGGATCCTTGATAGCTTCCCTCCAATCCTATGGAATAGACATAGAGGAAATAGATAAGGCAAAGGCTCTATAGGAGGGAGATAAAGAATCATAAAAGACAAAGTTAGAGATGAAATATTTTATACGTGATCTGACTCATTTTCTTTGAGCAATGGGCAAATTTAAATCAGAATAGAAAAATAACTCATCCGAAGATCCTGGCAGTGTAAAATACATGATGGCTTCATCAGATATATTCTTCCTCGAGTATTTCAACACGTCAGGTATATCTAAATGACCAACAACATTCTCTTCCTCTTGAACATCAACATTCTGCTCCCCCTGGACATCAACAACATTATCCTCCTGAACAACAATCTCTTCATTCTCCCATTAAACAAGATCATGAGGTAGCACGAGTACATTCATCACCACTTTTTCACTACTCTCTCTTTGAAAAGGTGATTGTGTAATGCCAAAATAAGGTTCAGACTTCCGAAAGATAACATCCATACTCACATAGAATTTTCTAGATGGAGGACGATAACACTTATATCCCTTTTGAGTTGAAGAATATCCAATAAACACACATCTCAATGCTCTCGGATTGAATTTCCCAACATTCCTAGTATGAACAAAGCAAATAGATTCAAAAATCTTTAGTGAAACAATATAACCAGTTTTTTCGATTAAGACTTCTACATGAATTCTAAAGTTGAGAGCTTTGAGAGGCATTCTATTAATAAAATAGGCAACCGCTAGTATAACATCTCCCTAATATAAGGTCCCTAACATGATCCTAGTTGGAAATGCATGATTTTATAGGGTTGTATGTGATTAAGAATAAATTAAAAATGTGTATTTCGTATATGAGGTATGAGACAATTGATAAATTATTTTTATTATATTAATTGCATAAAAAATTAATTTGGTTTAATAATATTCAAGGGTGTAATTGAAGCATGAAATATTAATTTAGGGGTCAATTTGTTAATATGGCAATTGAAGGGTAAATTATAAACAAGGAAAAGAAATGAGGGGTTGATTTAAGAGAATTATAAAGGAGAGTGGTCAATGTATAACATGCAAAATCTAGAGGAAATTATGTGTAACATGCAAATTTGTGAAGGATCGATAAGGAAATTTTCCCTACTATTATAAAAGCTAAAATTTAGTTGAAAGAGAGAGAAATATAAGAAGAATGAGAGTGTGGGGTGGCAAAAAAAATCTGGAATTCTCTCTTTTGCAACTTTTATTTCTTATGTTTTTGAGAACCCATCACTTGAAAATTTATAATCCTTAAGAACAACTCTTGCATGTTGTTGGTTCAAGATCAATTGGGTGTAAATCTTTAAGGTAATGATTTTTAAATTTGGTTTTCATCATCATCATCATCTTCTTCTTTTTGTTGGATGGTTAATTGGAGTAAATGTTGGAAATGAATGTTTATAAGAATGAATTTATGTGTAGAAAAAGAAGAAGGTAGGAAGAACAAAGGAAAAGGAATTGCAAATGACTGAAGGTTAAGGGGATTTCGGCCAAGGTATGGGATTAATAGGATACTCATACATGTATGTGGTTAAATAGAGAAGAAACATGAATTTTTGTATGATAGGTTGAACAAATGAAATGAGAATAAATTTTAAGAAGTTTTAATAAAGAGAAACATGTAAGCATCATGAACTAGTTGCTGTAATTTCAGCATATTCTGGACTAGAAAATCTCAATTGAGTTATTTCCAATTTCATATTCTACATAAGAAACGTACCTACAACTTTGTAGAAGAAACTTAGGGCTAAATATGCTTGTATGCTGTCCAAATATTTACTTGAAATTGCAGTGAAATGTTATTTTCGATTCTGGAACAGATTGTAGAAAATATGATATATCTTCTTGTATAGTGAATGAAATGCTAATAGGTTAAATTCTATGAAAAATATACTTATTAACCTATAATGTTAATGAATAAATTAAAGCCTAATTCTTTCCTTAAGCTTGTCTAACTTTAGCTTGATTCTGGACCTGTACACAGCACTGTCAATCGGAACAATATTTAGTAAAATGTAAATATCTTGAGTTATGGAAATGATATTGAAATGATTTTTGATGTTCCAGGAATTGGAAACATAGGGTAACATGTTTGTAGAAGGATATTTTTGCTAAAATTAATGTTTTCTAGGTCAAAAATAGTATATAATTTGGATTTGAAATTCTGCCTCTGTGCGTAATTTTAAAGGCAGAATTTTTAATATATAATTTTAATTGTTGTTATGTTTACAAGGAATATATATATATATATATATATATATATATATATATATATATATATATATATATATATATATATATATATTGAGTTTATGAATATGAATTGAATATATATTGAGCTTATAAATATGAACATTTAATGTTTAAATGTTGATATGTTTACAAGGAATATATGTTGAGATTATGATTATGAATTTTTTTTTATGTTTAAAGGTTGTTGAGTTAAATGTATGTATACATGGAAATACATTGATTTACAAATATCATGTAAAATAATTGATTGAAGTGTTATGTATATACATGTATGTTCAAAAACTTGTACATGGCTTGCTATACGAAATTACGCTTATATATCTATATTTAATCAAATGATAGTGTATATTTTTATATAAATATTCACTTATGAAATTGATTATGAAATGTTAAAGCATGATAAATGAAAGTTATATGAACAACGTATATGCCTACCATTAGAGTTTATTTATGGATAGATAGACGCCTATAGGAATATTGCAATTGCCACCGTTGATCCCGTTTGGATCTTTATTATTTGACCATGTTTGGGTCATAGCCTACCCCATTTGGGTATGGTTGACAGGTCTAAAGTATAGTTTGACTCCGTTTGGGTCACTATTTGTCCTATTGGACCAAGTTTGTCCTTCGAGACTAAGTTTGATACCTTCGGATATCCACCGTTCCCGTTATCCACCTTTAGAACTTAAGCAGGCTAAACTAGAGAATAATACATTAAAGTTAATTATAGTATAGCTATTGCATATGATATATGGAATAACATGATTAACATTGATTTTAATGCCTGAATTACAAGTATAAAAGTACATATTATTTTAATTAAAATTGATATTCAAGGAAGCTAAATTAAATGTGGGATTACAATGTTGCTAAAAATTTCATGTCTTATCATATGTTTATTTTTAATACTTCATTTTAATATTTCAATTGATGTATGTTATATAATTTGTTTTTCTACAATCACTGTGAGTGGTTGTCTTCCATGTTTAGTATCTCCACTAAGCTTTATAGCTAGCATGAGTTATTTTATCCGTGTAGATTTTTCTGTAGCTAAAGCTTTTGCTCAAGAACGTACTCTGCATCAGGACAGGCCAACACTAGTTCATAGAAGTTGATGTAGGAATTTTTGGTTAATTTTGTATAAGTTTCTTTTATATGTTTAATATGTATAAAAGATTATAAAATATATGTATATCATATGGAAAGATAATGTTGTATTATACTCATTAGGAAGATGTTAGCATGTGCATGTATTTATGAGCTAGAATGTTATATATATTATAAAATGCTAAATGATACACATGAGATTAAATATGGAAACTTGGGTAGTAATGTCTAGCATGAATAAGATATATGGTATATGTGATGAATTGATGTGAATATGCAATTAGAATAATAGAAGTGGTAAGAGATACCTATGATGCTCACAGGAATATAAACAATTAAAGTGACATTTAATTGTTATGCATAATTATCAATTAAATGAATCATTAGAGGGTATAATGTTAGTTTAATGGTTTAAATTACTAATATTATGTGAGAGTAAATGTATGACATAGTTATATGTTAAAGGCACTAGACATAAGGTGTTTCACCCAATATGACTTTGGAACATACATAGTAAACATAAGGGATCTAGGAACTTCTAATAAATGGCTATTTTTCTTTCAGCTACACTATTTTGAACACTAGTATAAGGACAACTAATTTGATGAATAATGCCATGAGACTCCAAATAAGTATCAAACCTACTATCCATATATTCTATCTCATTATCAGATCGCAAAACTTTTATTTTAGCATCAAATTAGGTGTGAACCATTTTATGAAAAAATTAAAAATAGAAGAAAACATCACTCTTTGCCTTAATCAAATACACTCAAGTCATTATAGTGCAACAATCAATGAAAGTAACAAACCATCAATTTTCAGACAAAGAGGCAATTTGTATAGGCCCCCAAATATTAGAATGAACAATCATAAATGGCTCACTGACGTTATTATCATTCAAAGAATAAGAGTTTTTAGTATGTTTAGTATACTCACAAGCATCATAAGATAAAGAATCAAATCGATTTCTAGCAAATAAACTAGGATATAGTTTTCCTAAGATAAAAAATGATGAATGCCCTAATCGTCTATGCCACTGAATTATCTCCTGGTTGACATCCTGATATCCCCCAAAAAGAGCCAAATCTCGACTTTCTTCCAGCATATATAAGCCATCATGCTCTCTACCACTGCCAATCCTCCTCCTTGTTTGAAGATCCTGAAAGATACAATAATCAGAAAAAAATCCAACCTTACAGTTAAGAGCTTTAGTGATAGCACTGATAAATAAAAAATTGACAGAGAATTGAGGAACATGAAGAACATAAGATAATTTAATATTAGGAGTGCAGACAACAAAACCTATCCTAAAAATAGGGGTTAAAAATCCATCAGCCATCCTGACACTATCCCTTTTTAAACAAGAAAAATAGTTAATAAATCTTTTAGAAATTCCTCTCATATGTCTATTCATACCAAAATCAATAATCCATAAGTTATGATGAGAAAAAATAGTACCTGACTTGACAAAATTAGAGGTAGCACTGGAGGAAGGATTAAGCTGAGATGGGAGACGTCTGAAATGAAAAATTTCATCAAAAGAGATACTTTTAACTAAAGACGACTCCTTAGATGATTCTAATGTTTCTAACACATGTGCTTGAGCCTTTGTTGGATTAGCTCATTTTTCCCCCACGGCCCCTACTAGGTCTCCTATGCAACTTCCAACAAGTCTATTTAGTATGCCTTGGTTTACCATAATAATCACAATGCAAATGATCTTTATTAGAAAGAGTACATTTTGGTTGCTCAAGAGAGATATAGGCAGTTAAACCCGACTTTTCAATAGGTGCAGTATAAAGTATAGCACTTCTTCTGGTTTCTTCCTGCTGGATTAAAGAATGTGTCACCTCAAGAGAAGGAAAAGGAGTTCTGTCAATAACTTGAACTCGTACTTGATCAAATTCAGGATTTAAACCAGCCAAAAAATCATAAAACCTCTCCTTTTCAATCATATTTTGAATCAGCACCTCATCATCAATACATTTTGCTTGAAAATCCTGATAATAATCCAGTTCCTGCCATAAACTACCCAGCTCAGAAAAATAATCTGAAACAGTAAGCTTACCTTATTTTGTACCATGAACTTTATTCCTAAGCTCAAAGATTCGAGCTTCATTTTCCATTCTAGAATAGGTGGTTTTT
The DNA here is from genome assembly GCA_037975025.1 of Excoecaria agallocha. NCBI lineage: Eukaryota > Viridiplantae > Streptophyta > Magnoliopsida > Malpighiales > Euphorbiaceae > Excoecaria > Excoecaria agallocha. The sequence continues at coordinate 37,270,585 of CM075822.1, read as the reverse complement.
GCAGCTTTTCATATCTTCTCTGTAATGTCAAGCGGTAAATACTGTCTAGAGATTTTAGGATACATAGAATTCAGAAGCCAAGATATAACCAGTGAATTATCTGAGTCCTATTGACTAAAATTAGGATCGGTGACAGATGGTAGTTTTTTACTTCCATCAATATAAGCCTGCAACATTCTAGCCTTGATCGATAATAAATATGACCTAGACCAGGCTAAATAAGTACTGCTCCCATCTAGTTTAACTAGACTAATTTGAGAATATGGATTGTCATTAATTCGATAATTTTTCTCTACTTCCTTATTATCATCCTTAGTATTTGATATAATTGAGAGGCCAAAAAAGGACCAAAAAATAGCAGGAAAACAACCCAAAAAAGAAGTGCAGAACCTATTCACGTGGGACCAAAAAACCAAAGAACTCGAAAGTCATCGGAGATCAGTGGGTTGGAGGCAAAAAAGGCCGGCGAATTGATCGAAAGAAAAATCAACAGCAAAAGGTGGCTGAAGGTGGTGCCACGTGCCTCACATACTAGCGAATGGAGGAAGGGCATAAATTAACGGACGTCACGTGTGTTCATGCACGGCTTCGAATGGTGCCAAAAATTTGGGTACCGACCGAACTTGACACAATCTATCTTTCGGTGGGGGCGGTGTCGAAAGAGAAGAGCTGAAATGCAACATTCTATACCTGTAGAAAAAAGATTATCGAAATTAACCAACCGCGGAAGGGAGTTAACTCGACCTTCAAAACAGCAGTGGCTCTAATACCATAAAGATTTTGTGGAACAAGAGTTTTTCTATTATCTCAAATACATTAAAAATAATGATACAATGATATATTTATATGTATACTAGTAGTATAAATGAAAAATATTATTCTACCCTTAATTACAAGCTATCTAACAAAATAGATTAACCAACACATCTTGACCTTTTTTAAAATAGTAATTTTGTCTTTAAATCACAAAATTGGATTAGAATGGCCTTTGCTTGGGAGAATACTAAGCTTTGACCATTTCTAATATATTGAGCCACACAATTGGTGTTGTGTAACATTCAAATGATTCTCATGTAACATGTAAAAAGAGATTTCTTTCTTAACATTAAAATTAAACCCTAAATAAAAACCAACTTTTAATAAAGTTGCATTATGACATTTCCTACTCAAAATTTTCAGTCAATTTTTTTACCGAATGGTCACTTAATATCCATAATGGAAACACATATAGGCCATGAGCACAATTCAATTTTAGTTGTGCAAGCCAACATATATAAAGAATCACCAAACTTGATTGTTTGCATTGAACATGGTTGATTTACTTTAGTTTTACAAGTCTGCATTGAACAAGGTTGATTTGCTTGGATTTTGCAACTTAAAAGGGAGAAATTTGAACTGCTTATAAGTTCAAGGATGACATTGTACTTTTAGTTTTTGTTTGAACAAAAATAAACAAAGAGGGAAATAAGATTTACTTTAATGAAAGAAATGAGATTAGACAAATGAAATTTACTCTCCTTTCTCCACTTTGTAGAGAAATAAAAGTTACTTTCCATCACTTCCTATTACTCTAATTTTCCACCTCCATCTTTGTCCAAACAAAGTAAAGTGAATTAGATTTCACTTAATTCACTCCCAAGTCTACCAATCCAAACTAGAGGTGAGCAAATTTTGGTTAAAATCAAAAAATTGAATCAAACCGACCAATTTTTTAATTTGGTTCGATTTTTAATTTAAAGTTCGGTTTTGATTAGGAGTTTTCAATAAATTCGATTTGGTTCTGTTTTAAAAAGCAAAAACCACATAATGACTGAATCGACCAAATATTTTACAAAACTAAGTCGTCTTGTATATATCCTTTAAAGTACACAATGAATCAATATAAATAATACTATTTTTTATTTTTATATATAAACTTTGAATCTAATTCCTTATTTTTATTTTCTTTCTAACATAAAAATATATATTAGACAATAATAATCTTTTATCATTTAAAAATTTAATACCAAAATACTTCTAAATTCTAAATAAGTTCTAATCATTTACAAATTTATAATTGCCTATAAGTTTTATTCATTTATATTTATATTATTGATAAAATTATTTTTAAAATTATCTTTAAATAAATAGTTTTAATTCAATTATTGAATTAATTAATTAAATTTCGATTTTGGTTCAGCTCGGTTTGTCAATATTTCAATTCGGTTAGTGAACCGAACAGACTATTACTCAGCCCTAATTTAAACAAAGGTTAAAGCAAATTTGGGGAGCAAATTTACACCTTCAATTATTTAGCATTTTATGATATTAAAAAATGGCACCCATATGTGCCGTTTTTTAAACGGTGGGATCCACGGTAAAAGTGACAGAATTTGCATAGAAAACGACACTTGCATGTGTCATTTTTCAAGTGAGAAACGTTGTCGTTTCCTGCGTAAAGAGGAGAAAACTAAGGAGAAATGGTTCAATTAACCAATTTCAACAATAAAAAAAATTGACCATACGATTTTAAAATTTTGAACCATTAATTATAAAATTTTGAAAAATAATGTTAGAATTAAAAAATATCGATTTATATATATATAGTTAAATTTTAAGTATATTTTATAAATTTTATGTTTATTTTTATAATTTATTTATTTTATATTATGTTTATTTTTAGAATTTGATTGTCTTCACAATTTCAATAACACAATTTTAACTACAAGTAGGGATGATCATGGAGCAGGAAATTTCCGTTTTCGGTGGGAAACCATCTCAAATGAGGCAGAAAATCCCCAAAAATTTCCCCTAAAGGGGCGGTGATGGGAAAAAAATATTCTCCGACTTAAAATTCGAGATGGGGACAAGGATTGTAATCCCCACCTCGAAATTTTTTCGTCTCCGAAATTTATTAATTAAATTTAATTATACTTATATAATTTAATTTTAAATTATATTTAATTTTAATTTTGTCGATTGTTAAAATTTATATTAATTTGATTTGTAATTGAATTTATATTTTTTTTAATTATTAAATATTATATTTTAATTACAATTAATTATTAAATATTATATTTTAGTTAAAATTACATTTTTTAAAAATAAAATATTTTTTATGCGGGGATGAGAACGGGGGGAGTTTTTCCCTTAAAATACTTTCAGGGACAGCCCCATCCACACCCCGCCTCCGCGCGGGGTAATAGGTGGGGAGCCATTCCCCGCCCCCATCCCACCCCATAATCATCCTTAACTACAAATCTACAATTGAAATACAAAGAGAAAGCAAGATAGCAAAAACAAAGCAAAATACAAAAAAGAAAGCAAGATAGCACGAAATAGGGAGAGCAAGAAAGCAACAATTAAGGGACAAGGCATTTATACTGGATTTCAAAGCATTATTTGACCAAAAAAACTGAAAAATTGTGTGGTGTTCAACAGCTCATGGATCTCCCAATTTCAACTGCTGCAGCTTTTAGTTAAAAATAGTTCTTTAAAAAAGGCAAGCAAGCATGCCGTTTTTCATCCGTGGGCCCCACCTTAGCTTCTCCTCTTTACATAGGAAACAACACCGTTTCTCACACGAAAAATGGCACATTCAAGTGTCGTTTTATATGCAAATTCTGTCACTTCTACCGTAGATTTCACCGTTCAAAAAACGACACGTATGAATGCCATTTTTAACATCCTAAAATGCTAAATAATTTTACTGTTACGTCTGTTTTTTAAATATTTTTAATTTTTACATCAAAATAAAAAAAAATCCCTCAATCATGTGCAAGTAGGATGACACGTCTTAGATAATAGAGGAATACTAATCATATCTGCCAAAGTGTTTATGAAGTGACTTATTTATTTTAATTTTATAATTTAATGGACAACATTTCATTTTATTAAAAGTGCATGAATAACATTGCACAATAAAATAAAATAATAAATTTGTACGTTTTACCAAAAATAATTTCTTGAATAAATTTAAAAGAGATTCTAAATCCTAACTCCTTAATTATCAATTTTTTTATTTAACTGTTTCTCTTTTAAAATTCAGCTAACTTTTGAATTTATCCGAAGACTCAAGCTCATATTTTGGACCTCCAAGTCCAATATCCTCATCTCTTGCCCAGCTCCCTCATCCTCACTCCATTATTTTAACTCATTACGAGCTTCACTTGCATTTTTCCCATTCTTAATGCCTCAAATTGTTAACGTTCAGGGGCTGAATTTGAGAAAATCAAAGTTCAAAAGCTCAATAGCCGAAATACAAAAACTTCAGGGGCTCAAGACAACTTTTACTCCTGCTGTTCTGACTTCTGACTTGGGTTTTAGCAATGGGCATTTATGGAATTTTAAGGAAACAGAAAAATCCTGGTTAAACCCTACTCCTCCTTTTCTGTATCATTCAAAACAATTACAACCCAGGAATTATACAGTTTCTCAGTCCGCGAAGAAGATGGCAAAGCGTTTAATTCCTTCTCTGAATCGCATGTTGGTTGAGAAAATTGTTCCTCCTTCACGAACCAATTCTGGGATTCTTCTTCCTGAGAAAACCCCCAAGGTTTTATTTTTCTTTTTTTTTTTTTCCTCAATTTTCTGGGATTCTTCTTCCTGAGAAATATTTTTACAGTAAAGCAAGAAGCTTTAGTGAATCTCTCCACCTTCGCCAAAATTTTTATTTTGGGGTGCATTTTTATTTTACTTAGTTTAAGAAAAGCTCATTTAGTTTAACAAAAGCTCATATACTTATTAACACTTTTGACTTTCTCCCTCTCTCTTTTTGGGGTTCTGTCTCTGTTTTTTGGCTTGATTGATGTCATGTTCTTTCTTTTCTTTTGGATTTTTATAATTTGTATATATACTTATATTGGGTCGAATTGAATCCTTATTGTTTTGTTTTTGCGGCAATAATTGTGTGGTGGATGATAATAAACAATAGTTTTTAGATTTTCTCTGATTATGGAAATCCGTTGAATATGGTTGTTCTTGACATTGTGTCACAATGTCAAGTGTTAGTTACCTTTGGGAGTGTGGCTTCTCCATGCCTTGAAGCTTGTTATTCAGTGGTGATCATATACCTAAGTATTGAAAATGTGGCAAATTATTTTCTTTTTGTGTTGCCCAAAATCTTAGTGATTCCTGGAAAATTCTCCAGGTCCCTGAATCACAAATGCAAGAATTTAATCATGATCAATCTCAAGTCCTGATCTGGTCTTGCTAAGAAGAATGATTTTGCATTGATTTTTAGCTCAGAGCCCATTACAATTAGATCTTATCCTCTGAATAAGCCCTTATAAACCTCAAGTTGCTTGCTGGATGCCAAGTTTGATCATAACCCGGTACTTTTTTGTCCTCCATCATTTATAGTTTCAGGATTCAGATTCATTCATTTTTTTCCCTCCCTTTAAGCAAAATACAAGAATTTGAAAGTTTCCACTTGCCTCTATTGCTTAGGATTTTGCTGGAGTCAAAATAGGTCTTACCTTAGAATCTTTTCCAAAAACAAAGAAATATAGGAAAATGCTAAACTTTTATTTCTAGGGAACTGTTAATTTCATACATAAGCATTAAGGACTAACAAATATTATCTATTTTTATGGTCCTTTGTCTTTGTTAGTGCTTTAGTTGATGCTTAACAATGCAGAATTCTTCCTCACCCCTCCTGTTGATTTGATTAACATTTATGTTGGATTGCAATTCTGTGTTCTATATTATTTACATGCTTAATTTTTGGTTTCACAGCCAGCTTACTGATTGTTCATTGTATGTTATCACTCTTTAACAATGCTCAACTTTGTAGTTAAACTCTGGAAAAGTTGTTGCTGTGGGTCCTGGAGCTCATGATAAAGATGGAAAACTTATTCCTGTGGCTGTAAAAGAAGGAGACACTGTTCTTTTGCCTGAATTTGGAGGCACTGAGGTGAAACTTGGTGAAAAAGAGTGAGTTTTAGAGTCTCCTGAAATGTGTTTTAAGTTGATCTGCCTTTTTTTTCTGGTAGTCTGTGATTTTCTATTAGTTATTTTGATATTTATCATATCCATGTCTTTTGGGTAGTATATTCATTTTGATTTCATGCTGTACTATGGTTCTTGTAATTCAGTTATGCATATTGGAAGGTTAAAGTGTGTTGCTAGAAACTCTAGTGGTCATGTAAGGGGTAGAGTGATTTATTGATCTTTAGTTTTCAATACATTTTTACCTTATTGTTCTCTATTGTCTACTGCTTCTCTTATAAATGAACTATGCATAACATTTGTTTAATAGTTTAATGTTTGTGATAATATCTATGGATTTCATGGCATTCACTTAACATTTCTTTTTACAGTGAGTTTTTAAATATTATATATTTGGGTTTAAGGTACCATAAAATTTTTGTTGATGCAAAAATTTGGGAGATTTTATTAAATTGCAATATAAAAATATCTTGTAATTTTGAAAGATTTTATTGTTCAATTTTGGTTCATTACTTGTATATTGTCATCAACAACATTGTAGTATTGAAAATAGATGTATTAACAATATTCAAAACACTATAATATTATGTAGAATAGGTGCTCTTTCTCTAGATTGTTTCATTGGTAAATCATGACTGCTTTTATCATCTTCACGTTATGCAAGACAGCAAGACTACTTGGCTATTTCTTGTTTGCAAATACTTGTCAATTTGCAAAACACAAATTCGCTTCTCGTCAACTAAATTTCTGAGTCTGCAAATGCCAACAAAGATTTTATCTAATTGGAAGCAATATTTACTTAATTTTCAGGTATCATCTGTACCGAGATGAAGATATTCTGGGAACTCTCCACGACTAGCACAATAATGCCATTGCTATGAAAATGTTCGAAATCAATCTGGTTAGATGCCTCTCAAGTTGTAGAACTGTTGACATTTTAGTTACTGTTGGTTTGCCAGAATACCAGTTGAAATTTGTACCATTGTTATGTGTATTTGGTAACCCTGTAGGTGAATGAGACCGGAAGTTAATTAATTTGCTGGCACGATGGAAACCTTGAAAATTTTATTACCATTAGATTACAATGCAATCATCATGGTTAATGACTAATCATGCTTGGTAATTATTGTTATTGCGGAGTTCTAATGAAGAGGCCCCCAAAAAGCTTTATTTTTTTGCAAGTTACACATGATGTGATGTAACTTTTCCTTATTCATGAAGTCAATTTTCAGAGAGAATTGAATTGCATAAAGATAATGATGATGATACAAAGTTGTGAGCTTCATATTTTGTAGAATAGCTAGTCTGAGAAATTCTGTCTGAATTATTAGTCAGGGGAAAACAAGCGAATCAGTATTAGCCAATAATTTGATTAGCGGGTCAAAGATTATTTCCTGTTATTATGATTGATATTATCATCATCGTTGTTGTTGTTGTTGTTCTCAAACATATTTGAAAATACATGAAGGTTCTTTGTTGGTCTTCTATATATGTGCTCGTCATACTTGCAAAGAGCTCGACAGATCGGGAAGTTTGTTCAAAGCATTAGCTCCTTCCCGGCTGCAACCTTCGCTGGAGACAGAATCCATTCTCAAGCCTGTTTTGTTGGCCACATGTTTTTATGGTTGATATTTTGTGGCTTTGAGACAAGCTAAAATGAATCATAGTATCTTAACTTTCCTTTAGTATCGTTTTGGAATCTACCAATATGAGAAAATTCTGATCTAAACAGTCTGCTATAGACGGACTCTATGAACAAGCTTACATAGAACTTGCATACACGTTTCAACCACTTCAAACCTTACAGCTACCAAGCTCAATATAGAAAACATGCTCATTCATACTCAGGGCTTCATTAATCCTTAAGCAGAGAACAACAATATCTAACTATGATTAAAAATATCATCATAATCAAACTCGAAACTTTTCTTTTCGTACTTTTAATTTATTGGGTTGAATCTTGTGAATTTGTTAGCTTGAAATAATTTTTTTTTGTCTATAACCTATCGATATCTTATATGAGTTCTTTAAGTTTGCGAAACTGACTAATATAAAGTTCGATATTGTCCTATTCATAATTGTAGATGGCTTTTTCAATGGTTTAAACTCTATACGTGAGATAAAAATTAAATATGAAACTTTATTTAAAAAAATCTGAATTCTTACCACTCAAACCAACAACTATTTTTAAGAAATAGTTAAATTTATAATAAAATACTAAAGAAAACTTTATATGTAGCTTGTTTGCAAGTGGAAGATTTCATGTCCTTCAGAAAATGATATTTGACTAAATTAGTCATCTATAATAGAGTTAGAATTAGATTAGATTAAATTGACTAGAGAACGTATGATAGTAAAATAGCAAGATTATGACAAAAGAAAATGACAAGAAAATGGAAAGTAGTTAAGAACTATTGGGGAAAATTTTCCCAAAGAGTTTCAATTATGTAAATATTTAATTGTGAAAATGAAAATTTGTATAAATTCTATCCGCGATGAAATTTATTATCAAATTCTTTTGAGTAAAATATTAATAAGAACACAAAACTGCCATATCTTGCTGATCAATTTGATATATACTCTTTCCGTTAATACTAAATTTTAAATTTCATTTATCTATCTTTCTATAATTTTAATGTATTTTTTTTGAGAAAAATTAATTTATTTGAAACCAATTAAATTTCATAATTTAATCAAAATTACGTAATTTAATATTAAATTTAAATCTAAATAATATTTTTTAATTTTTATGAAAATAATACAAATGACTGAAAAAACGGAAGGAATAGAGTATTAGAATTCTATGTAAGAATTCTGAAGTTGTTATTAATTAATACATAGAACTCAAATATCATAATGAATTTGACTTGAAAAGTTAGTATTAGAATTTTAAGAAATTTTACAGGTTAGAGCTTATGAATTGAGTTGTAAATCCATGCACTAAACTTCTATATACTGAACGGCGTGCACTGCCGGAATAATATTTTTTTCGATTGGAACACAGTAATAGTGTACCAGAGCACCGAACATGGAATCACCGCCCATAATCTTTAAATTTCAAAAAAAAAAACATATACATCGAATATACTTATTATTTTCATAGCAGTAATGAAAATCATAAAAAGTAATTATAAGTAAAAAAAAATTACTTCCCTATTTCAAAATATATGTCGTTTAAATTTTTATTTCATAATATATGACGTTTTGATATAATAAAAAAATAGTAATTAATTTTTATCAAATATATTATTATTTAAATTATTTTTATAAAAATAATTTTTAACCTATATTAATTACATTACATAATTAATATAAGAGTAATAAATTTTTTTAATTATAAAGTAATTATTATTCTTAAATATTGTGTATTCTCATCTAACATCAAGTATTTTGAAATGAAAAGTCTAAAAATTAACAAAATGCTCATTAAAATAAATAGAAGTAGAGAGAGAAAGGTTGATAGATAGTTATTACTTATTACAGAATTACAACCACCAAAAGTGAAAACAGCAAACAAACATAAATATGTTTCTGGTAGTCATTATAATACCGCCAATGGGATCATCATGTCCTTTCCACACATAATATATATATTTTTATTAATTACTTTTTATATATATTTATGCATTAAGAAACTACAAAATTTTCTTTCCAATATATATATATATATATATATTACTTTTTTATATATATTTATGTATTAAGAAACTACAAAACTTTTTTTTCCAATATATATATATATATAAATCAACTCCGATATGAGGATTAATTGTAAGACTGCAAAATGATAGAAATTTACAAATTAAAGCATTAACAAAGAAAGATTAAAAAAAAATAAACATCTATTTTAACATAAGATTTTTTTTTTAAATTCAAACACACATATATATTTATATGTTGAAAGTAAAAATAATAGAAATTTTACTCATCTATTGTGTAAAGGATTGGGACCTGTATAGACTTTCCTCTTTTCATCACCCAAAACTGAAACATTATTATCTTCTTCTCCTCCTTCATGGCCACCATGAGATTTAGCTTTATGAAAATGAGAACCGCCATTTCCTTTGAACTTGAAGCTTCTAAACCTATCATCTGACCCATCACCACAAGCTTTTCTTAACAACAAAACTACAAGAATTAGGAACACTAATAATATTTTTCTTTTTATACCCATTTTCTTTTACACACCATGCATATACTATGTTTATATTCTTCAGAAACAAGAATAATATTCCTAAGAAACAAGAACAGAATAAGAAGAAAACAAGAGAACTAATCCACTTTCTTGGATCTGATGAGTTCAAAGAAAATGAAAAGAAATCCAAGAAAGGTGTAATTTGGAAAAATGGGACGCTAAAAAGGTTGGATTTTTTTGTTTATTTTTGGGCAGTTTCAAGATTTGAGATGAAGGTTACGCATAGGGTTTGGTGCATGAAGAAGAGGCAGAAAAATAAGTAGAAGAAAGAGAAGAGTAATAAATAATGTGCAGAGAGTGTTTGGGAGTGGTTATTTCACACCCCATGTTTTATATTTAGGGAACCTCTTTGGAACCAAAAAAAGCAGATTTTTGAGCTTTCAAATCATATATATATATATATATATATATATATATATATATATATATATATATATATATATATATATATATATATATATATATATATATATATATATATATATATATTAATGATTTAATTTTCCTTGCTCTATTTGTTTGTAACTTTTGCAAGAAGCTTTGTTGAATTTTTGCACTCATAAAAAGTGTTTGGTCAGCTGGAAAGTCTTCTGGTAACTTTTATTTGTTTTGATTGGAGAAAAAGAAAACAAAAATTAAAAAAACAATTGAGAAAAAATATAAAACCTATCTATTTACATTAGGAAGTCAAAAGTATTTTTTTATTAATACTGAGAATTTGGGAGCTCTAATAACAAAGAATTAATGAGTTACAGGTCTAATGGCATAAAATATTCAAAGGTTTGAATTTTCTTTTTGGTAATTTTGTTCTAATTTCAAGATTATTTTGTAAGTTTATACAGATCTTAAAATTAATTCAAAGTTAAAAAGTAATAATTATCACCATAGTATTATGAACACAAACTCTCAATTTTTAAGTGAGATGTTGAAGATTCGTGTCATTATATATATATATATATATTCAATTACTTTAATGCAATTTTTATATTTTACAAAAAATGATTTTTCCCTTATAATTTAATTGACAAATTTGCCAATTTGCTTTTCTCTTATTTGGAGAATTTCAGCTTTCACTCACTGTAAAAGTTTATTAATTATATGGTTATACTTGCTAAAAACAAGTCATCAACCTCAGGTCCAATCAAAGATTAAATCAATTTAATGGTCAAATTGGTAGGAGGAGATGACTACTGGCCCATAATTAAAATTAAAATTTTATATATATAAAAAAAATTTCTTGGAGAAAATGATGTTGTCTTCACTCACTTTTTGATTTATGATCTTGTAAGAAAGTTAATACATCAAAGTCATGGATAATTGATGTTAGCAATTGTTGTTGAGGGCCCAACCATAACCTGAAAAACTTGCTATAATTATAATTTTTTAATTATTAAAATTAACTTTCTTTAAAAACTATGACTTTCTTTAAAAACTATGACTTTCTTTAATCTCTCCACTATTTACTTTTTCCTGTGTTTTTGTAATTATTTGCTTTTCCTACAACTGTTATAATTATGGGTATTGTCAAAATAATTGTCGGTGAAAAATGTATCAGTGCAATTGACAGTTGGGTTAGCTAACTTAATTAATATCCATGTTGTGAATAAGATTATTTTGATTAATGCATAAAGAAAAAATGTTAAAATCATTATCTTTATTATTTTTCTTTTAATAGATTATAACCATAAATATGATTCATAGTGATCTCATATGTGCTTTAATTTAATATAAAATATTTTTAGTGACCATATTTTATTTTTTTCTTTAAAATCGTAACAGGTTAAATCAATTAATACAGTTCATATATATATAATTTTATTCCTCCATGTTATTATTCTATCTCTTCTACTCTTTTATCTTCATCTTCTTAAGCAAAATATGGTTGTCTAATTGCTCTATCTATCTATCTATCTATCTATCTATCTATCTATCTATCTATCTATCTATCTATCTATCTATCTATATATATATATATATATTTTCTATTTCTCTATTTTGGATTAACCATCAGGTATCCGAACCTCATTAGGCCGACTAAATCCGGATTCGGGGCGTTATTGCAGATTAAGGTTTCTTACCCCTCCTCATGTGAGGTGTCGGAGTCAATTCTGAAATCTCTCATTTTTAGCCTAACATGCATTATCACCAGGCCACCATCCTATTAGTATATTATATTTCTCTATGTTGGTATTCCATCTCTTCTAGTCTTTGGTCTTGTTCTTCTTAAGCAAAATATGGTTTTCTAATTTGTTTAATTAGATAGAATTGGTAAGGTAATAATAATGTCTTGCAAATGGCAGCCATGGAAGATTGGATAATAATTAAAATTAAATTTATGTGCAGCTGTAGATGCCTTGACCAAACTTTGGTTCATGCTCAGTTCTTCTTCTTGCGTGACACATTGTTATTGTTGAAGTGACAACTTATGTAATGAAACCTCTCCAGTATAATCAACTTAATTGCAGGGGATCATAAAATATAACCATAGATATGATTTGCAATGATATTATATCACAATATGATCTAATTTATTTTTGTACATGAATAGAACACAGCAATTGAAATGAAATTTCATTTTAAAAATTTTGAGAGTTAAAAAGCTGTAAAATATATTTTTTTAAATAAAATACATTATATATATATATATATATATATATATATATATATATATATATATATATATATATATATATAAGGTATCTTTAAATATACTGAATTTATAATTATATTATGAAATAAATAAGTATTTTATTATAAGGATTAATATAAATAAGTGATTCATGTGAGCCATCTTGTTATGAAAATGAAATACTTTTTTCATTATTCACATCCGTTTTTTTTAATAATGTATTATATTAATCCTAGTTTTGTAATCTTACACCATCCAAAAAAATTTGTTGAAATTCCGTCACTAAAAGCCTGAAATTCATACAAATGTTTAGCCTCATAAATCTTACATATACTTCAAGTTTATCGCATATGTTTAGCCCCAAACATAATAGATGTCTTAAATTTCTCACGTAAATTGACTCTTTTTCGTAATTATTTGGACAATTTTTATCACATGAATTACGACAGTGTGAATCAAGTTCTTCAATTAATTATATTGATCAGCTAATTAAAATGAATTTTATTTTTATAGCATTTATATATCAATAGTATGCATGAAGTTACAAACCTTAACATATATTCGAAATACAATATGAATTTTCAAATTACAAAGTAATAAAGTATGGCATATACCTTTTAATTACTTATTCAAACTCTGGCCCAACAAAATGAATTAAAATTTTGTTTTTTTTTTATATATAGTATATTAGTCTAATTTTTTAATAATAATAATAATAATAATGAAGTTGAATATTAGCATTAATAAGATTAGAGTGTCACCTTCCAAGCTAACATTTGTTATCCTCACGTGTTTGTACATTTGTTGATAGTCAGAAATGAGTAGCCCTAACTCATGATTATAATTGGAAATTTATACGTGGTGAACCACTAAATAGGTCCTACTAGCTAAATTATTTTTAATTTTCATCTTGTCAAAAGAATTTAAGTTATCAAATCTTGATACGTAGGCATACCAAACGTACTGTTGAATAAAAAATAAAAAATTATAATTTTTTTAATAAGATAGTTAAAAAAAACTGCATATTAACTGTAACGTACCTATTATTAAGTCACATGTTTAAGAATTAAATTATCCTCAAATCTAGAGGTAGCAAAAGTGCGGGTTGAAGGATTTAAGTTGAATCATAAATGAACATATTATAAATAAATAAATAATATAAATTATAAATGGATCAATGCCGAAATAAATGAAATCTATTATTATAAAAAAATTAATCTAATATTTCAACAAGTTAAACTGCATGTTATTCTCAAAAATTTAAATTCAATCTACCAATTTATTGGTAAGATCAGAACCAATTCTAAAATTTATGCACTAGAGTTAAAAGGCCACGTGGTTATAAAAAATTTATTCAACTTTATGTGAAATTCATCGGAAAAAAAAAATAACTCAAAAAAAATATATAATAGTTTAGTTCCATCTTATTTCGATATAAAGATGCTCTCAACTTTATAACTGGACAATATGAGATTCATGATAAATAGTGTGTCAAGAAAAATATAATTTCGGTCCTATAATTTTCATCCACTTTTTTTATTTAAAAATTATAATTATCATTAGAGATGGCAAATGAAGTAATGAACGAGTTGGATGGATTAATTTGGGTTTGACCATAAACGGGCGGATTATAAATAGATAGGTCATAAATGTGTCAAAATATATGAATTATAAATGAATTAATGTCCAAATAGATTTAGCAGGTTTGGACCAACCTATGAATTTAATGCATGTTAGTTCATTTCTCGTTGGTTCATCCATACTTATTTTATTTTTTCACCAAAATTATTTCAAAAATTTCTAAATATTACAATTAAGATGTTCTTACAATTTTGAGTCAATCGGAGTTTGTTTCAATAGGTTTCAGGGATCAAAATATTTTCAGCTAGTCCAAAAATTCTAAAATTTAAAAATATCCAAAATTTTAATTTTTACTTCCAGAAATTAATATTCATTATTTTAAGATATTTCATATAATCGGAATAATTTTTAGAAATTTGTGAAATATTTTCAATCTGGTCAAAGTTAGTTTGATCCCTTTTAGATCCTGTAACTTATTTTAATTTTTGATTTTTGGAGAATTATTTGATCTCAATACCACCGAACTCGTCATGAATTGTACTTTCTAATGGCGATATAAAATTTTTTTGGACCTCGGTGGACCCGATATGGTATTATTCACCTTTTGTATCTCTATTCATTATCGAAAAATACTATTTATGTAGGTAGTGGTTCCAGGGCGTTAAAGGCGGTGGGGGTGAAAGAAATAGACGATTTTGAGAGGGGGAGAGAACTAAATTGAGTGAATGAAAAGCTCCATTGAGCCCAAATGAATCGCATGTAGCTTAGATTTGTATCAACTTATTACACTTATTTTTTTAATAAAATTATTATTTTTATACATTAAAATGATACAAAAAATAGTGCAATAAAAAATATTGATCCAAATATGTTGGATAGTCCAAATGAATTTGATGGTTCATATGGGTCGTATTGTGGTCCAGAAGTGGATCAATCAATTTGACCAATTTTTTAATAAAATTAACCCTCAATATAATGTAATATTAAAATTACTGCTGTAAAAAATATGATAATCCAAATAGATCATTTTTTGGTTAGTCCAATGTTCATCATAGCTAGACCCATTGGGTATTTTGTAGGAGGTCCATTGGGCATTATGGGCAACATCCAAATGAGTCAATTTAGTAGGTCATTTTTGGATTGATTCAATGGGCATTTTTTTGAATTGAGTTGGATTTGGATCATTTTTTTGCTAGATTTAGATGGAATTTTGGATTTGAGCCAATTTTATCTGCCTTAATTATTATGAATAAAGTATGCATTTTTTATTATAATTTTTTTTTTATTTAGGGATGAGTATAAATCAATAATTTTATTAATCAATTAATTAATTTTTATTAATTGTTATATCGGATAGATTTTTAACAGTTTTTTTGAACTTATTTATTGATAAACCATTTAAAATTTTTAACGTATAAATTTAGTAGATTATACAAATTGTAAGTTTATTTTTAATGGTTAAAAATGCTTCAATATCTATTAAAAAGGACATGAAAAATATAATTTTTATAATTAATTGTAAGATTTGAATATATTTAACATGAAACTAGAGATGACGAATGAACAGATTGGATGGATTTAAGTTGGGTCATAAATAAACGGATCATAAATAAGCAAACAATAGAGTATTAATTATACACATATAATAAATAATTAATTATAATAAGAAGATAATTTTAAATTTTATTTACTAAAAATATATATTATAATAATATTTTAAAAAATTATATATCATAATATTTATGAAGTACATAATATTAAAAATTTTAACTGTAAAATATAAAATGTATATGAATCAGTTAATTGTTAGTTGGTTTTTGGAAGTAAAAATCATAATTCTAAATAATTGATTTGGTTAATCTAAAATTAGTTTTGTTCGGACCAATTTTTTGATTAACTAAAAACTAAATTTTTTTTTTGCTGAACCCTTATATAATTACAACCATTCTAAATATAAAAATATTAATTAATTATTATTGAAACTATAAAATCATAGTTAATAATATAATATGAAAAATTGTACACTTAAAAAAATAAAATTGATTTATATATGAAAATTTGTATTTTATAATCAATTTTTTTTGTCTAAATTAGTAAAATTAAAAATAATTTAATTTTATATATTTTTAATTTTTTTAAAAAATAATACAGTATACCATTATACATCAATTTATAAAATATTACAGC
Source organism: Excoecaria agallocha (assembly GCA_037975025.1). Classification (NCBI taxonomy): domain Eukaryota; kingdom Viridiplantae; phylum Streptophyta; class Magnoliopsida; order Malpighiales; family Euphorbiaceae; genus Excoecaria; species Excoecaria agallocha. The sequence continues at coordinate 37,254,065 of CM075822.1, read as the reverse complement.
CTATTACAGTTTTGTGTTAAATACTTCAATCAAAAAAATAATAGTAATACAAGTTAAACAGTACGGGCTAAATTAATACAACGAACCAAACGTGCCCTAAATGTCTATATTCATATTTGTGCACATACGCCCTGTCAATATAAATTTTTATTTTTGGAACAATTTTAAATATTCTTTTAAGTTATCACTTAAATTTTAATTAGACTTTTAACATATAAAATCAAAGGAATTGACTTCTAATCTTATATGACTGTTTCATTCAAACCGAACCCCTATTTACTTTTCAAAAATTAACAGAATATTGAGTTGAGAGCAGCATTTTATGGGACACAATCTTCTAAACAAATACTAACACATGTACATCTTTTTCTTTTTTCTTTTTTTAGTTTTCTTTTATGGGAACGAAACAAAGATTGGAAAAGAAAGCATTGTAATGAAGCAAGAGCAATGAACTCACGACGAAAATCTTAATGGAATCCATTAACTTTATTTTTTGTGGTTTAGAGAGAGAGAGGGAGTTGCATGTATAGAAAGTGGAGTATTTATTTCTCATGCAGATAATGAATAAATGCCATAAATGGCCATGCTGAGTGGTAAAGGAAAGGAGTGTCCTTTCTATAGCTTCAACAATAGGTCATCAACATGTCGTTAATTATAATGTTGAGCTATACAAATTAAATCATAATTAATGAGTAAAGCTATAACCTCCCAACTATATAAATCTTAATTAGACCATTTCTGTTCGGCCATAAGACCATACATTTATGGCTCTGAATCCTGAATTCCTCATTCTTTATATGAAAGTTAGGGCACATTTTTCATTATGGTAAAAGAAAATAAAAATGAGAGTGTTAGCCATGAGTGCAATGGGCATGATGAATGCCAAGAAAATATATGTTGGTGGGGAGGCAATTAGGAGTGTAGTCTCTTTATTTTTTGCTTTTAGCTTCATGGTCAAAGTCATGGTGGTCTATCATCATTGGGATCTCAACTACTTCCATAAGCTTTGACATTTTGTCCCCATGAAACTTTTTTTTTTCTTTATTTGATAAAAGAGAAGATTGTTATTCGATATTTACATACTCTACACAAGTGAGCATGGATGTTTGATAACAAAAGAAATATTATTTTTTAAGTATTTATGTTTGATACATTTGGTATGTGATAAATTTTTTTCTAAAAAAGAATTGGTAAAAGTCAAATTTATAATTATAGTAACGAAGGTACAAATACATGAAGGCTGAAAATGAATTGTAAGATGTTGGTGAGGTTGTTCAAGTTTGAATGCGTGCAAGCGATTGATGACACAAAAGGAAGTGTGATGGATCATTAGAGTTAGTAAAACTTTAATCACAAGTGTTCATACTTCGCTCTTCTACTTGTCTACTTAATTTCAATTTTGGATATCAAAATTTGTGTCTTCTTAGGACTTGAGGGTTACAAATACAAGGCACCAATTTTTTTTTTTTTTAATAATACATTTTCTGGTAAAATTCGAATTATTATCAAATGGGAAATGTAACCAGACTTTAAACCATTTGAACTATAGACAATTTCCTAATTCACCTAATTTTAGTTAACCTCAACTTAAGTTGTGGGGAGAAACCACATACCACATGGACATAATATATACATCAGTGATTATTAGAACTATTGATGGTTGGGGAACAATAATAATTGCAGTTGTCAAATGACAATTCTGCGCATTACTCATTTGATATTTTAGTAGAATGCATGCACAGGGAAAATACCCATGTTATATATATACGAGACCAATTTGACTTCATTTTTAATTTTCTTGTATTTCTTACAGTCTAACACCCTTTGGTACCAAATCATAGCATATTGGGTCAAGATCGCAGTTCCCTTTTTCTTGCTTAGAAATCAATGGCAGGAATGAAAGTCCATTTCCATCCCAGTACTGATACTTGATATTTCACTACACTACCCAACTTTAGCAGTTTCCCTTTCTTTTCGTAATGGGAAAAGAATCTCTTCTGTTGCATCTGAAAAAAAATGGTACTTTTTCCAGTAAGTTCTCTTGTAAAATACACTAGCACAATAGATGAGATTTTTATATTATGATACATAATATAGGGCTCAGGCTTATTTATTCCTATCTGCGTATATATAATGGTGAACATGTATTAGAAGACAATCCAATATTTCCTTGTTAATGAGGGTACCATATGCTGAAATACCTCTCATATCTTAGAGGCATCAGCTGTAACTCGGCTCAAGGCGATAGCAGTCTTTGATCCAGAAGGGCGACCTAAGTGTTTGGTTATGAAATCCCCAGCAGCAAGGAGCTTTGGAAAGTCCACATTGGTTTTCACACCAAGACCGTGAAGCATGTAGACAACATCTTCTGTGGCAACATTTCCTGATGCTCCCTTAGCATATGGGCACCCACCTAAACCAGCTACTGATGCATCCACAGTGCTAATCCCCATCTGTTGAACACATCAAATCTACTTGTTAAGATCGATATGCATGTATCAGTACTTACAATAGACAAGATAAACAAGATTCAAGTTAGGTGTATTTGATTATAAGATCACAGTTGGTTGAACTACAGTCGAACCTGGAGAGAAACCAAAATATTTGGCAGAGATTGTCCGTAAGTATCATGGAAGTGGACAGCAAGCTTCTCAATAGGAACAACAGCCATCACAGCTTCAAGCATGGGAACAACAGTCCCTGTTAGACACAAAACGCAAATGTAGGTACAAGATCAAGGTTTAGCTAACAAATAACATAAGTTATTGTATAAGAAGCAACAAAGATTATATATGTTCATTAAAATAGTAAAGAGATTTTTCTCAATTAGATTTAAAAAAAAAAATTGCTGACTCCATCATTAGCTCGACAGTACTCATTATGCCATTTTCTTGGTACTTGTTACTAAAAGGCCATTACAGGTATCAAAATGTATCAGATGAATAGCATAATGTATAATAAAAACGCAGCAAATATTGAGATACAAGTGTTAGAGCAATATGAATGTTTATAAAAATATGAAAAAAAGCCTTGAAAATGGTCAACCACTTGCTACATAACTTCAATTGCCAAAAAAGAAAGTAATGCCATGCACCCCAAGTATGAAATTATTCCCTTCATTAGACTTCCTTAGAATTACTTATTGATGTGATGAAAAAGCTGCAACAACAATATATTCAAAAAGGATTTGCAGAGTAATGAAAGTTTTATCCATAACAACTGAATAGAGTGTGCATGTAAGATTGAAAATTAAACAGAAGTGAAATAAAAAAATTACCAGGTGTACCGACACCAATAGTATCACCAAGAGATATTTCAAAGCAACCCATCTCATGAAGTTCTTTTGCCACATAGGCCACTGTTGAAGGTGGAACTGCTCCTTCTACAGGACATCCAACGACACATGATACGTACCTATCAAAAGTGTTCAAAACAAGTGCAAACATTCAATCTGAGTTTCCAGCAGAAGCATCAAAACATGAATCAATCCATTAAGCAAAAATGCTAGTGTGAAATAAAATAAAGAAGCCACCATAATGCATGCAAATAATATTTCACATGGTAAGACTTACGTACTACCCTGAAGAAATTATATATAAGCAATTGGTAAAGAACATCCACGGAATTCTACACACATCTTTGCATAACTAGATGATTCAAACAAAAACTTTGATGAGAAGACCAATGGTGAAATGACTAAAACATAAATCATCACTCAGAAGCAGGCTTAGCATCAATGAGAAATTTATTTCCAGGAACTGGATTAGAGGAATGTGGCTGCAGATATTTCGAAGGTGCCTGAGGTGGGAATATGTAAAAGAAGATGCTGATTCATGATCCCATATAAAAATTGATACTTCAATATGAATAAATTTGCACAATGTACCATGCCTATTTTCTAGACAAAATTAGTAGCAAGCAACCATGTTCAGAAACTGAATATTTGGCCGAATATCCTCATGCATCTCTCAATCAGTCGGAATTCATCTTGATCTAGTGACGTAGATGAAGCAAAAGCAATCTGATCTCCCACATGTATCAAGGCAGAGAACAAGAGATTCAACATAAAAGGAAAGGACATACCCTCGAACAGGAATGCCAAGCTCTTTAGCTGCATCAGTTACAGCTCGATAACGAGCAAGACTCTCTTCAATGCTACAATTGATGTTTGACTTTGAAAATGACTCAGAAGCTGATGCAAAAACAGCCACTTCCTTTGCACCTGCTGCAACAGCAGCTTCAAATCCCTAGAAGATGCATTAGCATATTAGACCACAATCACATTGTTAGATGCTAGTGTATGAATGAGTGCCAGGGATGCAGACTTTTAGATTAGGCGTCAGAACAGGCAGTCGGGAGCCCTCAAAACTTCGAACTGCATTCATCACATCTCTTGCATCTGCTAACTGTTTAGGTGCACCGGCAATGGGGTGAGGATGGGGAATAAATGAAATAAAATGCCAAATAATCATACACAGTTACATTCAACTTAATAAAGACATAATTAAGCTCAGCATATGCAGTTATATTCAACTTAATAAAGACATACCTATGCTCAGCATCATAAAACTAAAAAATCAAGCTAGTCGAGCAAAATCCACAATGAGAATGCTAAACTACAATTAAAATCAGAGGGTGGGAGTGGGATGGCTTTTATCCTTCAATCAATGATTACATAATTGAACAGAATCATTCCTTTGTATATGAAAAGAGAGTAGTGTTTTAGGAAGATAATGACCCTGCTCAAAACATCCAAAATTTAGGTGATGCCACCAAAAAAATTCAAAATTTGACAAATAGAATATCTAAAACTATGCATGAGAGAGAAATTTGAAAATTGTGGAAGAGATAAGGGAAGTCAAAGTAGTTTTGTTTTTCTTGTTTGGATGGAAGAGAGAGGAGAAAAATTAAGTAAACGTATATATTTTAATGTTACAAATACATATAACCTTAACATATTAATCAGTTTGCAAATGACTGGCATGGTACAATGTCACCTAAAGCACTTTCATCCAATTTTCTACATTTTTGCAATGGTCAGTAGTAAAAAATAATCATGCAATCCTAGACAAGCAAGCGCTGCTGTAGTCTACTTCAGAATCAAAGATAGAAATTTCATATCATCGTAATAAAATATCAAAGTTCAAAGAAGCTGAAAGATGCCAGCACCACACAAGTATAACAAGACTATACTGCTTAAACCAGGCTTGTATTTCCAAGAAAACTTATGTACATCTACTTTTACAATTAAATTATACATTGATTATTTCAAAAAACATAACTTATAAGCAATTGAAGATAAATATAAAACATGATATTATGTTAGAGTTACAATGACTTGTAAAGTGAGAAATGATTACCTGAGGAACCCATTTAGGAGATACAAAACTTGTAGCCTCAACTACTGGCAAACCAGAAGAGACTAGTCTGTAAATTAGTTCTATCTTTACATTTGTAGGTACAATATTTTTCTCATTCTGTAGTCCATCCCTTGGACCAACTTCTACTATCTTTACAAACTTCGGCATGCCTGTGAAAAACTGCTTTATCCAAATAAAAAACAATAGGTCATAATAAGTTTAAGTTGAAGAACTGATAAAATAAATCATTTGGAATTAAACATAGAAGGTAAAACATTGGACATATCAACAAGGATAGGATATCAAAACAGAGATTCTATGACCTAACAATACAAGACCACATTGAAAGCAGACAAATATTCTATTCCCTCAATCCCAAAGATAGGCATGCTTCAGATTTCAAAAGATTGAAAGAACTCCACTTAATATGGCAGTGGTAGTTCATATTTACTAATAACAAGGAGCATTAAATAGGGCCATATGAGAAAAGTAAGAAATCAACTATACTCTCAAAAAGGAGAGTGAACCGCAACTAAAGACAGATGAAAAAGGAAAACAAGCCTATCTCTTTAGGAAAAAGGGAATATGATCTAACAAATTATAACAAGATTACATCCCTATTTAAGGTGTCAAACCACCTTGTTTGTTAATTCTCGCATATCTTTGTCATTGGATGAAGACTTATGTTGAGTATCTGAAAAGCAACGTGAATCCCAACCCGTTCCATAAGCCATCTGGCTCTTGCTTAAGTTTATGGCCCTTCGATTAAAGGAGTCACCTTGTGGTATATTCCTTGTATGCCTTCTCCAAGGAAAAGTTTCTCTTGTGTATTCTTCATAATCTTCCTGTACATAATGAAACAAGCAGACTTAAACTGGAAATTTAATGGCCAAAAAGTGTTACTTGTATACAGATTACATAACATTAAGCAAGAAACAAAAATAAACTTAATTATTGGTTCTAAGATGATGGCAAAAATATAACTGATATACCTTTTTTCAATAAAGTAATAAAAATATTTGGAATTTACCACAAAGCAATGTTATTTTTCTTTATGCTATTTGGAAAAGGATAAAAAATCGTTAATAAAAAATGTAGTTTGCTTATATATCCATGGAAATGATCATTCAGAATGACAATAGCAGTGGTGATTTTTGATATTACGGAGTCAAAGACAGTCCAATAATCTATTATTTCTGTAACTCCTTACTAATTATTGCCCACTTACTCACAACTGTTGGATGAGCTGCAACTTCTCCCTTCAATCCAGCAAGTTCCCATTCCCATATCATCAGATCTGGGCCGGCAAGCACCAGATGAGAACCTCTGAATCCTGTCAATAGTGCTCATGCTTGGCAACTTGTCAAGACCAAGTGGCTCTTCCAAACTTGACATTTCTGAAGTAGAAGTGAGATAAAAGAAATTAAGGTTCAGTCCAGAATGATTACAGAGAGCTTTTTGTTATCAGCATTCAACTAATAACAGGAAAATTCAGTAAGTCCTGGTCAAACCAGATGGAACATACATATCTCAAACTATAGTTCACCGACATTGCTCCTATGTAAGTAAATTATTCTATATGGCTCCTACTTATGGTGCGTTTGCAAAGTCCACTAGCACGATCACGTTGCCATTCCAATTTATAGTGATAAAGGAAGCAATTCTTGAGAACAATAATTGACAAATATTGCAAGTCTTTACAATATCAGAAAGGGAATTATTTGAGAACTTGACTAGACATAATGCCAAGCAAATTAGACCAGAAACCTATGCTGCAAATTTCTAATGCATCAAGTTACAGATTTCTCAAGAATTCAATTTTTCTACAAGTAGAAAATGCCATTTGATCCGACCATAATTTTCGTCCAATTTCAAATGTATCAAAAATTTATTCCATTGCATAGAAAACAAAGAAAATTCTGTATAAGATGTCTGGCCATTGCCTCATCAGTTCTCCATATGTGTTCAAAACCCCTCTGTTTCTCTTTCCACTCACTTTCAGCAAATAACAGACAATTAAACGTCCCTTAAACTGCAATACAACGAACCAGAAAGGAAATGCAAGTAATTTAAAGACACTGCAAATCACCTATGCAAGTCAATATGCAACATTTGAATATCTGTTCACGCCAATATAAGAAAATTGCATGCACTTCTTTTAAATTTCAATTAAACCAAAGAAAAATTGCACTCCCGCCGAATCAAAATTGAAGTTTAATCCCCCAAAAACAAAATACGGAATTGCAGGTCAATGTATCAGACACGGAACTTAAAAAATACGAAGCAAAAGAAAGTAAAGTTTGAAAATTCCCTTTATAGATAGCTAGTCCTTTTATTTCCCTGGGGGATTTCCCGGGATCCAAACAGAACAATCAATTGACCGAACAATAAGTGGTGAGAGAAAGAAAATTGAAGTTACCTGAATTGAAGAGAAAAGATTGAAGAAAGCAAAGTCTAGGGTTTCCGAAAATGGAAAAAAATCCCACAGAATTAAGATTCCTGGGAGTTAGTTTTCGGTTTAGAGAAATGCAAAACATTTGGAGTTAGATTGAAAAAAATATAAAGAGAGAAGAAGAGGACGGTTGGAACGTGAGGCAGGTGCAATCTATGCTCTCTTTTTTTTTTTTTCAAAAAAAAAAAAAAAACAAATCGAAAAAAATATAATTAAAATTATTTCGTATTTGGCAGGAAAAATTAAATGTTTGATTTAAAAATCCCCATGTCTTACGTAATTTACAAATTAAACCCTATTGTTTAAAACCTCACAAATTTAGCCTATCAAATATTCACTATTAAAATACATACTCAATTACTCACCTCATTTAAATTCATAAATTTGAAAAATAATGTAAAATTATATGTGTGTATAAATTAAACCTTTAAAAATTTAAAAGATTGGAGTTGAAAATTATTGAACTTCAACTGTGCACTTATTGTTTTCTTTTTTTTAGTTTAAAAGTTTTACTTTAATTTTATGTATAATTTTTAATTTTATAAATGGTTTTTGTAAAGTTTTACCTAGACATTGATTTGAAAATTTATTAAATTAAAATTTTTAATTTTCTGGTTGTTTTATAAAATTCAGTTTTATTAAAATTTACATTTTTTTAATATAAATTCATGTATAAATTAAATGAAAAAGTATATTGAATATAGGTACTCGCAGGCATTGATAAATAGATTTGGAATTACGTCCAGACATGACAAAAAAATCACATTTAAAAGGATGGATAATTAGCCAGAACTGCAAAACTGTTGCAAAAGAGGATAAATTAAGCATACTAAAATTATTTTATGGAAGGTATGGAAGGTTTGTTTAATATCCAAAAATTGTCGGATAGGTAAGGATATTAGGGTTAACTATAAAAATTTCGATGGAACCAAAATTAAATATTTGTGAGATAAGCATTCTATAGCAGGAGAGTAGTTAATTATAAATCCTCTACACCTCTAAAGGAATCAATTTCATCCATAATTACTAAATTTATGTCTAATCGCTTAAAATTTATTAATTTATTTTTTACGACTTAAATATCACTGAACTTATCATTTTTTTAACAGAAAAAATCATATTGACTGATTTTCTATGATAATTTTTGCCGAAATGCTGATGTGACACGCCATATCATATGTTTAAATATACGTGCCACGGCATATCAGTAGCCAAGTTACTAAAAGATGTCACATCACATGACACGTGAACATGCTATATCATATATCTGGATATACATGATCTTTTTTGATGATGTGACTGCTAACATATCGTGTCATGTATGTCCAAACATATAACGTGGCGTGCCACATCAGCATTTCGACAAAGATCATCGCCAAAAATCGATAAAAATGATTTTTCTGCAAAAATGTGATAAGTTCAGTGACATTTAAGTCACAAAAATAATTCAATTATTTTGAACGATTAGACATAAATTTAGTGAACATAGATGAAATTGACCAACTTCTAGAAGCATTACAAACTTTGAAATGAGAAGTAAATAAATAAATATAATGATAATTTAATTATTCATCCCGTAGTAAATAAGATAATTTTTTTGTTAAAGAAAGAAAAGGAAAAATTCACTATGACACATTCACTCAAAAAAAAACATCCCATTTCTAGCAAATTATCTTGGAAATCTTAGAAAATTGTCGATTGATACTGAGCTAATTATGGTGTAAAATTGTATCTTTTTTTATTAATAAAATTCAAGAAATTTATCGATATCGACAGGTGCATATTCGTAATAGATATATACAAATTATTATACGTCTACATAATAGTATTGGAAATTGCACAGATCTTTTCATTTTTATATTTATTTAAAAAGGTATTTCAAATTATAATGGCAATTCGAAATTTGCAATTCAATAATAATAAGAATTTAACATGTTATTTTTCTATTTATTTAAAAAAGGGTATTTCAGATTATAATTGCAATTCAAAATTTGCAATTCAGTAATAATAAGAACTTTAACATGTTGTGTTGTCTAATTAGGGTACTCATCACATAAGCATTTGTGTTAAATTTTAATGGAAAGAACAAACAGTGACTTAATTGCAAGGAAGATTTAATATTTGAGTCTAATATGTAATGTTCAGAACTTTGGGTATGGCTCTCAAAAGTAGATAAAATATTAGGTTATTTAATTAATTCAAAATTGAATTTAATATACACGTATCATCTAATATAAAAGAATAAAGGGATAAGATGAATTTTGACCTCCGAACTTTACAAAATGGAATAATTTTGCCTTTAATCTTTTTTTTAGCCTTTTAAGCCTTTATACTTATTTTTTTGATAATTTTTTGCCCCTAATTTATGGATTAAAGGGTTAAAAAAAACCCTTAAACTAACAGAAGTTGAACGTGGTTAACGGCAAAAAAAATGGGCCAATCACGTGATGCCATATCATCAATATCACTCTTAGTAATCGGTATGGTCAGCTAAAAAAGATTTAATTCAAACTCTAACGTGAAAATTTTGAAAATAAAAAAATAAATGGATTAACGTTTTTCACAATTAATGTTATCGCCAACTTTCCCCTTCTTTTGCCACATGGAGAGGGAAATGAAGATACAAAGTTTTTTTCCCTCTCAAAGTAAAAGAATATTAAGGGCTTAAAAGGCTAACAAAAAAAAATTAAGAGCAAAATTACCCTCTTTTAAGAAGTTCTGGGGTAAAAATTCACCTTATGTCAAGAATAAAATGAAATGGATATAGAGAGAGAAAGAGGGAAGGGTGGTGGTGGTGGTGGGTAGTTTTCTGTTGGGGGTTAGGTCTCTTTCTTAATATTTTGGAATTTATGTGGTTCGTCTTATTCTGCAATTAAATATAATATTTTTTTTTCTTATCTTGTCTTCTTTCTTTTTCAAAATCAGATTTAAAAAAAAAAAAAAGGAATGGGCTCTATATTGCCATCTCCTATCTATCCTCCTTGAATTCCTCATTTTTTTTAATAATATATAAATTCATCCCAAACTATCATCATTTATTAATTTTTTTCTAAACTAATTACATATTAAATTATCATCCTAAATTTATTGAAAATATCATATCAATCTTTCGAAATTATTTAAAATTTAAAAAATACGCCATATAATATTAAAAATATTAAATTATCTCCCTAAAATTTATTAAAAATATCAAATTATATAACTATTAACATGCGATTTTTGTGAATTCATAAGTATCTTTATAGGAAAGTAATATGAGTTTTTCAACAAATTCAGGAGATAATCTAACATACAATTAATTTATAGGAAAAATTTCATAAATTATGATAGTTCAAGGGAGAATTTATATATTAACCTTTTTTTTATAGATTTAGCAATTAATTAGCATTTTATTTAGTTACTCTTTTCATTCTTTTTTGTGCTTTCATTAATCATTAATTATCATAATTGCATTTCTCTTCCGCCACAAAAAAAAAAAAATTACTATTTTATGTGTAGCTAAGGACTAAATTAATTCCCAAATTAAAAATGGAAAAAGATTATATGAAAACTTATTTATCAACATAATTTTCACTATTTTTGCATTTTTAAAATTACCGATATATATATATCAAATTGCATGTTAAAACTTAACCAATTAATATGATTTTGTTAGAGCACAATTAATATGATGTTTATTTTTTAATTTACTTTTAAATCTATATAAATATAAATACGTAATGCATAATTTATAATATTTTGCACGTGAGGTGGGAATTTTGACTAGTGATTAATAAATACCAGAAAAATGCTTTTTTTTTTTTTGTGAAAGAAAATTGTATATGAAATATTAATTATGGGTTTAAATATTTGTGTTTTTTTAGCATGCTTCATGCTTTTCTTTTAACCAAAAGAAATATAAATATGTTTCCCTTGCTTTCTTCATTTATTTAGATTTATATAAAATAACAATATAATATTCATTATAAGTTTTGTGATAAGAATTCGATAAAAATAGAAAAAGGTCTCGATATATATATATATATATATATATATATATATATATATATATATATATATATATATATATATATTATGCCTTTTTTATAACTAAAAAATAGTGATTGACAACTCATTATAACGTAATTTGTTAAAATAAAACAAAAACAAATTCTAAGCCATATTTCAATTGAACTCCAGCATCTCAGGAATTTTCAATTAAACACTATTTCCCTTAAAAGAACTTAAAATCAAATTAGTATATTAAACATTACTTGTAAAATAAATTTATAAATTATTTAAATTTAACATTGCTCATATTTGTCAGAAGTTTTGATTTAAAAATTAAAATTAAAAAATTGATGTAACTATTTTGAATTTTTTTTGGGTCAAAATATTTACAAATATATGAAAAAAAATTAGACAATGCGCAAGCTAAAAAGACTTTTTTTTTTATTATTATTAATAATGTCTTTGTGAAAAATATTTGGGCATTTAGAGTCCTTCATGGAGTATTTGGACTTTCGGGTAGAGTGATTCTCGCAATAATGCTGCGGAAATGGAAGTTTGGGGCTCAGCGCAAATTCAATCTAATTTCCTTTACATTTCGCTACAATTTACTTTCCTACAGCTTCATGGACGCCGGAGTATATGGAGGGAATACAACGGTGGTGGTGGGGTGAGTAAGCCCAGTAGGAGGGGATGGTATAGTTAGTAATAATGGTGGAAATCAACGTGGAAAAGGGATGGGAGCATCAAGGGGAAGGAAGAGGATTATCGATGGACCGGTGGAGAAGGTGGTGGAGAGGTGAAATTGTTTCCAAATTTCTTGACGGTCAAGTCAATTATGATTGTTCAAACTCAAGCCACCCAAAATAAATATATAATTTTATTTTCTTTCTTTTGTGAAAATATATAAAACATTGGAAAGTTAGAAACATAAACTAGATTTTTTAGGTTATAAGAAAATTATTGTATGAATTTGATCTAGATAAATTTCACATAGTAAATTGTCACTTATACATATTAACCATTATTACATTTTTCTTTTTAAATAATTTATTATACGTAGCCATTTGGTATTAATTTAGTTTATAAAATTAATAGTTAAAAAGTTACTATCCAAGCTATCGTATTATTCTCGAAAAAATAAAATAAAAGATAGGATAGAATTAAAATAATTATTTTATAAGGTCTATCCGATATTAAATACAAAGGTGTATAATAAATCAATATTAACATCATAAAATGGCTCGCAATAAAATTTATTTTTTGCTGATATAATTTTGTCTTTATTCTATAATTCTAGTTCGAGAAAAGTAAGATACAATACAAGAGGGTCCCATGAAAAATGTGGACAGTAATATTTTCGTTACAATTTTATTATTAAATTGCCATATTTGCAAGCATGGTTCCACAAGTTGCAACGTCAATTTATAGCTTTTTTTTTTTTTCCTTCAAGGTGTGGGCACTTGCTCGTTTATCAACACACATCGCTAAATAAAATTAGAATTCTACGGCTAGAGTCTTTTTCGCCTTTTATCTAAATGATGCGCCAAAGAAAGCTTTATAGGGTGATTATTATTATAATTATTATTATTTGGAATTTAATTAAATTTAAAATGTTAAAAAGTAAAGGTGTTCATATATTTTGACAAAAAAAATAGGTGCTGATAGGGGTGTTTAAAACCCAACCCTACCCGACCAATCCGAACCAAACAAGAAATTCAGGTATGGTTATTAGGGTAGGGTAGGGTTGGAGGTTTTAGGATTTTTTGGGTTCGGATTGGGTTAAAATCCTTATAAATCCGATCCGTCCAAACAACCATTTTACAAAAGCGTTGCGTTTTGATGAATGTTAAATAGCCCTTATGCGGTTTTGCCTTCTACGATCAACTATCCCACCTCTGAAAATCCCTAATATCAATTATCCTCTCTCCCTCTCGCTTATCCTCTCCTCGTCGCCACCCTTGCTCCTTGTCGTCGCTGGCAGCTGATCTTTAACCTCTGTCATTGCCAGTGTCTACACTTCAACCACAGCAAGTTAATTTGCATTCGATTTTCTTCATCTGTTTTACCTGCGATTCCAGATCTCCGCTGCCATGTCTTAAGATTAATAGACCATTACAGAATTTGTGATTTAAGAAACTGATTTGAACTATTAAATTTAGCTCTCTCATGGTTGCCGTGGTGAAGACCTTAGCCACCACCTCGTTTTGTTATAGAAACATAGATTAGTGATTGCATGTTGAGCTTCTAAATTTGGATTTGGTCGCATCTCCTAGCTCTCATTTTGTTTTAATCATCCACCAATATAGAAAATTAAAATTAAAGAAGTTTTTTTTTTTGAAGATGGACTCCTCAGATCAATCACCATCGATCCATCTATTATGTTCTTGTAGTACATCATTTCACTCTGCAAGTTAATGATTAATCATCAAACCATTTCTTTAATTATTACTACATGAATAAACACATGTATAATGTACATAATACATATGAATATACATTTGAAGATTTAGAGAGAAAACAAACCGAACCATCATAGCAGCACTCCCATGGGAAAGGAACTGCTCTTTCTGTTTCTCTATCATTCTCCACTAGCAAACTCCACAGACCTTCTATCATTCTTTTCTTTTCTTTATGGGAAAGCAACTGCTCACTTTCTGCTTATTTAACTTAATTTGTAAGGCATTATCCTTAATTCCTTTTTATATTCAATTTTACCAAGGACAACATATATACATACACACACACATATATATAATTTATTTTTATGTCTTTTTATTGCTGTTGTTTAATTCAAGAATGAAAATCTACACATAATCAAGCTTTTGCATTAGAAAGCCTATTGTATATGTACATTGCTCTTTTCTGTCCATTATTTTTGCACTGTATAAGATTTTTAAATTGTTTTGATTAAGCTTTGAAATTTAATATTTTTCAATCATTAAACAACATCGATCTTGATACTTCTATCCTCAGAACCTGTAATAATGACAGAAAATTCTGGATGGACACAAACTGCACAGACATTGTTGGTGTGGCTTTCCAATGTTTGAACACATCTATTTGTTTCACAATCCTACACCTGTTCCCAGTTGCATTTTTCCTAAACTTAGTCAGAAATCGATATGATCTCTATAAATAGCTGGCTAAATAAGGAGTTGAATATTGCTAACCTTAACAGTACAATCGTTAGAACCACTTAGCAGATATAGTTTATCACCATTAATGAAGTAAGTGACACAATTCACTCCATTGGAATGGCCTTTCAATGTAGCAATTGAAGTAGGAGATTAAAATACTAAATCCTTTTCATATATTAATGGCAAAGAGGACAGCCGACATGATATTTCATACTTAGTGATATTGAATCTTTCTTGGTGATATCGTTTGTTTTGCATTATAAAATACTAAAATATTTCTAATTTATGAAATACAAATATATTTTTAAATTTTTTCATATCTTAAATTTGCAGATGTCTCAATAACATAGAGACAATGCTTTAGCAACACAATTCAAGATGCCTGCTGTACCTGAGGTGACAAGCGCTTCTGTAGCATATTCAAAGAAAAGAAAGGTACCCTCACCAAGATCTATTGTTTTGAAACATTTCAAGCACATATATGATGTTAATGGCATCAAAAAAGGCAAGTGTAAATATTGTGCTAAAGAATTTTATTATGATCTTAGAAAGCATGGCACTACTATACTTAAAAATTTTATCAATAATTGTAAAATGCACCCACATAGTGTAGAAATAAGATACACACAATTTTCTTTACAACCAACTTCTTCTGTTGATGGTAGCTCCATTGGATCACTAAGTAATTGGAAATTTGATCAAGAGTACAACAGAAAATGTCTTGCTTTGATGAACTTCCTTTTAGTTTTGTTGAGGGAGAAGAATTTAGAAAATTTGTTGCTAGTTTATGTCTGTAGTTCAAAATGCCATCTAGATCGACTGTGACATCTGATATTAATCAGTTGTATATTGTGAGAAACAAAATTTGAGAGCATTTATTAAAGATCATTCTCATTCTGTTTGTATAACCACCGATACATGAACTTCCATATAGAATATCAATTACATATGTGTAATAGTTTATTTCATTGACAATGATTGGAAGTTGCAAAAAAAAATCTTGAATTTTTGCATAGTCGGTAGTCATAAGGGTGAGATGCTTGCACATGATCTTGAAAAGTGTTTTAAGGAGTGGGAAATTTATGATAAAGTATTTTGCATTATAGCAGATAATGCAAAAATAAATAATAAGATGGTTGAAACTTTAAAAAATAAGTTTGTAGAAAAAAGGGATTGCTATTTCAGAGGAAAAATACATTCATGTGAGATGCATTACTCACATACTTAATATTGTTGTCCAAGAAGGGTTGAAAGATGTTCAACTTTCTGTTAGAAGGGTTAGGAATGCTTGTAAATATGTTAGATCATCACCTACTAGATTAAAGAAATTTAAAGAATGTTGTGTGGATGAAAGAGTTTAGTTTTCAAAATCATTGTGCTTAGATGTGGTAACTAGATGGAACTCCATGTATTTAATGTTAAGCACTGCACATAAATATCAAAAGATTTTTGAATATTTTGAGACTGTGGATCCATACTTTAAAATTGAATTGGATGCATGGATACATAAGAAAACGGTTCCTAATTTGGGTGGTGTGTCTAATTATATTGATTGAAAGATTGTAGAGAGAAATTTAACCATGTTAAAATAATTTTATACAACTATTTTGCATATTTCTGGTTCATTTTATGTCACATTTGCACATATTGGACTGAAATCAGTGATTTGTATACTAAGTTGTGTGATTGAAAAAGTAGCAATGATGTTGAGTTAAAGGAAATGGGATAAAAAATGCAAATCAAATTTGACAAGTATTGGGAAGACTATGATAAAATGAATAACGTCATTTACATGGCTTCTATTCTAGATCCTCGAAAAAATTTTGAATACATGAAGGATGTTTTTGTTATGATTTATGGTGATCAGAGGAGGAAGTACCTATTTAATGGTGTGAAAATTAACATGTACGAGTTGTTTAAAGAATATAAGAAAAAACTGCAACCTGATTGCAATCAAGAAGTTAAAATTCGAACAACCTCAATTTCAACTAGATTCGATGTTGGGGAAAGAGAAATTTTAAAACAAAGAATCAAGCGTGCAAAGGTAGAAAGTGATGTTGCAGGGGATAGAAAAAGTGAGTTGAATTTGTATTTAAATGAAGCAATATGTGAAGATGATAAGAGGAATTTTGACTTGTTGAAGTAGTAGAAGTTGAATTCATAGCGATTTTTCATCTTTTCTCATATGGTTAGAGATATTCTAGCAGTTTCAGTTTCTGCAATAGCTTCGGAGTCAGCATTTAGCACTGGTGGGAGAGGGCTTGATTCATTTAGGAGTTCACTTACTTCTAAAATTATTGAAACTTTGATATGTATGCAAGATTGGCTCCGAGGATCTAATGAACACATAAGGATTGAAGAAGATTCGAATGTCATTGAAAAACTTGAGGATGGTATGTATTTTTTTATTTATTTTTATTTAATATATTATATTATTGTTTATTAATTATTGATTTTATAATTATTTATCCAATTTATAGAATTTAAAAAATTTAATGAGAGTCAACTTAAAGCTAATTAGGAGGCATCATCAAGTGTTAATCAAGAAATATCATCAATCATTAACCAAAAAATATCATTGTCAATAAATTTGGAGAGTATTAATTTAGATGATTGAGTCATTAATAGTACGATAAATTTAATTTAAGAACAATTTATATCTCATTTTGTTTGTTGTTTGTTATTAATTTTATATGTTATTATTTCTCATATATAATTTATATATTAGGTGGACATGAAGAAATTGAAGATCAAAGATGGTGGCATTCCTTTATGATAAATTTTAGCTTTGTGTTTGGATAATTGTTTTTGAATTAGTATATAATGCGTGTTTGAAGAATTTTTAAATTATTAGTGGTTAATTATTATATAATGTGTGTTTGATGAATTTTTAAATATCTTATTTATTGTAATTTGTATTTTATATTTATGAACAATAATATTTTTATTTAATTATTTATTTGAATTTTAATTTAAATTTTATCATGTAAATTGAAATTAAAATTTTTTTAAATTAAAAAATAATTTCGAATTATTCGGATGAAATCCAAATAACTGTGAATTATTTGGGTAAAAATCCAAATTTTTAATAAAATAGGATAATATTGAAATATAAGATTAAATTTGGATTGCGAATTGTTCGAATTCGGATCGGATTAATCCAAACCCGTCCAATAAACACTCTTGGGTGCTGCTATGGAAGAGTTTAGGGTGATTGAGAAATCAATCAATCATTGAGCAATTGGATACTGAAGTGAGATTTGAGGTCGGGGAGAAAAACGGAAAAGAATGCAAAAAGAAAAAAAAAAAAGTCTTAAATTTCTGACCAATAATTAATTGCCAAATTTGTGGACAATAAATATTGTCGGCTTGTATTTAGTATTACCTTCTGAAACGGAATATATATACATAAAAAGAAAAAAAAAAACATACAAGGGGTCCATTTTTGGAGGGAATTATAATTTTGTGAGTAGGAAGAAAAAGAATGGAAATTAAATTGATTTGAAATAATTTTTTAGTGGAAGAATTAGAATTGAGAAATAATAGATTTTGCGTGTAAAAAGTTTAGGAAGACTGGAAAATCCAATACCATCAACAACTTTATTGAAGCTTTGACAATCCAATACCGAGCTATCAAAACAAATATGGATTGAAGTGATTTAGCACATATTATTCTCAAATAAAATCTCGAATTTTGTTAATTAATGTAGAAAAATAACAATATAAAAGCTTTTCTTATATGATAGTATTATTAGGGTCAAACTGAATTAATCCATATCATTCCTGGAACTGGAAACTAAAAACTATATAGTAAGCAAGACCAACTGTATCTTTGGCGTATCATATATAAAAAGTTTAATATGTTATTAACTAACACAATCATATGTTAGATTAATTAAATGAAAAATCAGCCACAAAAATACATTTCCAATAAACAAGTCTGATAGAGCTGAAATGCTGCAAACTAGGGATGAGAAAAAAAAAATCGAAAATATATTTAACTGCAAAATCGATACGAACCTGAATCGATTTTTACGGTTAATCAATTCGATTGACTCGATTATGGTTTTTAATTTTTATTTTTTTAATAATTACGGTTTACGTTTTTTCGTACCGGTTAACCATTAATTCACAAATAACCGATTCATATATATATATATATATATATATATATATATATATATATATATATCTTCAATTTTTTCTATTTCTATCTAAAATTTACATAAAATAATATTTTAAAATATATTTTTATTTTTATACCTTCATTTTTTCTATTTTCCTATAAAATTTCTATAATATTTTAAACTAAATTTATTTTATATCATTCTCTTTAATTATATATATATATATATATATATATATCCGATTAATTTTTATGTATATTATTTTTTATCATATATTGGTGTTTATATTCTACTTAGCAGCATTTAATTACATTTTTTTATATTTTAAAATTTATGCTATAACATTTAATATTATCCACAATTTTATTTGACTTACAATCAAGCACATTATCATTTCCAACAAATATCAAATCTATTTCATAATATTAGCTATTAATTTATATAACATGAATTTTTGTTAATAAATTATATTTGTTTCGTAATTTTTATATTAAACTATTTTATACATTTGAAATTGAATTGAAATTTATTTAATTTTTGTATAATTTCATGTTCTAAATTTTAATTATTAACCAAAGAATATTGGTTAACTAAATCGAAAAATCAAAACCGATGGATTGATTAATCGAATATAACGGACTGATTAATAATTAGTATTTTTAAAAAATCGATATTAATAGACTGGTTAATTTTTTTGCTTATAGACTAATTAACCAGTCCATACTCACCCCTACTAGAAACTAAGGAGAAACATTAAGCATTGGCAGCATAATTACAACCCAAACTCCTTTAGCTACCATAATACCATGATGGATGTCCAAAATTCAGCTCTTCTACTTTGGAGATCTAACCTTAAAGTATAAGCTTCTTTAGTTCATTTAGTTTTTGTGTCATGTCTTCAATTTTCTCTTAAAATAATGGTATGAATAATTCAAACGAGTTGGTGCAGTATGGCCTAGTAGCTCAT
This sequence comes from Excoecaria agallocha, assembly GCA_037975025.1. Classification (NCBI taxonomy): domain Eukaryota; kingdom Viridiplantae; phylum Streptophyta; class Magnoliopsida; order Malpighiales; family Euphorbiaceae; genus Excoecaria; species Excoecaria agallocha. The sequence goes on along the minus strand of CM075822.1, from coordinate 37,234,032 downwards.
TTCGTTAGAGCATCATGCTAATAACGCGAAGTTTGTAGGTTCGAGAGCTGCATGGGCCATATGTATTTATTACAATTTCCAACAATTTTACAGTTTAATCTCTACTATTACAATTATTTTATTTTGATGGAGGGGAATTTTTTTTCTAATTTCTGAAAATGCAGAGAATTGCATAACATATTACCAAAAAGTAATTTTGGTCAAATAATTCAAATCTAAAAAAAATATTCGGAACTAAAGAAAATTTATGATCTTATTACTGAAAATATTAATGTCAAAATTTTAACTAACAACATTAATTCAACCAAAAAAATGTCGTGTAGCATTGTGAATCATATATATTAAAATTAAACGGTTTGATTTTGATGACGAAAACCAAGGGAAATATATATTTCCCTCATTTATATATGCATAATTAACTATAATCATTTCTAAAGTAGGACTATTATTCATTGATTTGAGTTTATTTGTATCTTTTCCGGTATATAGGAAATTGTTTAGAAAAAAAAAATTGACATATTATATAAATACAAAATTTTCATATATAGATATGGATGAGCATGGACCGGTTAACCGGTCCATTAATAATTTTCTTAAATCAGTCTATTACTATCGGTTGACCACTATATCGGTTTCGATTTTTAACTCGATTTTTTGGATCGGTTTACCGGTTAACCACTAAAAGATTTTAATATATAAATTTAATAAATTATACAATTTATAATATTATTTTTAAGAGTAAAAATGCTTTAAAATTGAAAAAATACTAATTAAATACAATATCCATTAAAATAATCAAAATAAAAACAAAATTTTTATAATTAATTATAAAAATTAAAAATATTAAATATAAAACTAACATCTAATTATGCACATAATTTTAATGTTTATTTACTAAAAATATATATTTTACAAAATTATATATCATAATATTTATAAATTACACAAAAATTGAAAAATATAAATGTAAAATTTAAAATATAATTCATAATATATATATATATATATATTCGATTTATGTTTCGGATCGGTTAACCACCGATTTTTAAAGTAAAAATCATAAATCTAAAATTTTAATTCGGTTAATCTAAAAATCGGTTTGATTTTTCGGTTAACCATGCTCACCCCTATATATAGAGTTAGCGAAGAAAAAACCCAATTATTACTGACAGTCAAATAAAAAAAATAAAAATGAAAGAATGGACTAACTATATAAGAAAGTGATGCATGTATTATTTTGTTTCACGTAAATTGTCACTATTTTACTCTTAATTATTAATTTTTTTAATTTTATTAAAAGTAATACTATGTACAGTCAAAGTTTATGTTATATATATATATATATATATATATATATATATATATATATATATATATATATATATATATATATATATATATATATATATATATGAAAATAGCAAAGAACTACTTTAATTTAATTTAACGCAAATTAACATTAAATTTAATTAATATTCATTATAATTTATTAAAATATTATTCATTAATTATCTACAGTTATATAATCTCGTTCTATTAATTATCTTTCATAAAATAAAAAATGCATAATTAATACTTTTTAAAATTTAAAAATTATCATATTAAATGGAAAACAAAACCAAAAATTATCTTGATGAGTGGAATAGATGTAATGATAAGGGTAAAGTTAAAATCAATGTTATAATTTTTTTTTTGTCAATTTTATAAAGTGATATTTTAGATGTAATGAATTTTTTCCAAAAAAATGATAATTAATGAACCTATTTAATATATGTTATAGTTACAGTTAATGATATAGAAAAAGAGATGGCTAAAGTATAATTTTAATGAAGCATTAAGGTCCATTACAAGCAAACTCAAAGTGCATGAAAAGTGAAAAATATCACTCTTTTGTATCTCCCCTGCATCTCTAAGGCACATCAAGAGCACAAGACCAATACCTGCTAAAGAATTCCAAGATGACGAGTTCAAAGCCATTTAAATTTGAAAAAAAGAAGTTTCTGACACACTCAAAATCCATCACAAGCTATACAAATGCTATATATATTGCTGATGAGAATCATAATCTACGGTACAAAACCAATATCCTTGAAGTATTCGTGCTCAAGAGCGCTCCTGGCTGTAATTCTTTTGGTAGGATCCAAGCACAGCATTTTCTGGCACGTTAATAGCACAAACATCAACATATGAAAGGACAGGAATTGATTCTATGCATCGTAGGACAAGAAGCCAGGGACTCGAGTATGATCTCAATAATAAACCTTATAGTTGATGCATTTTTAAGCGCAAGAAAACACAATTCTAGATCAAGGAGAGAGAATATGTGGTTTCATGAAATGAAAATAGAAATTTGAACTTACAGAAAGAAGGTCAATGCCAACTGCATCAAGAGTTGGGACTACAGTTGCCAAGTTCTGCAAAGCATGAATAGGAGCTGTCAAAAGAATATCAGAATTGAGTAAGTTACATGAATTCGCATCATAAATAAAGAAAAGACCTTAGGAGGCCACTTAGGGAAGGCGGACTTGAAGTCAGGCAAGGAAGTCACTCCAGGCCAAGTGTCCTCATTTGGAGTTCCCAAGATTCTGCATGGTTGCGTACAAGACATAAGAATGCTAAGTTAGCACATTAATTCAGTAGCACTGCTCCTTCCTGATATCCTTCGTGACTAGTCATTATGATGGCATGTGTGAACATCATAGCAAACCCAGCATCGAAGAAAATAATTAAAATACAATTATTTCATGTGTATGTGGGCATGTTCAGAAAGTTGCAATAAGTGCACCCTTGATTGTATTTACTGATTGGTACTTATTCTGTAACTATGCTATGCTTGATTTAGCAAATATAACCATAGAAACTCCAACCATCTGACACTGACCAACTAGCTCCAAGAATAACAGTTATTACCTTTTTATCCCATGTATATTCACATTCTTCTACTAGATCATGAATGTATGGAAAAATTTAGGAGTCAACGACGGACTTTAAATGCAGAATGTAGGTTGCTAATGGCTAGCGAAATTCGAAGCAACACATAAATATAAAATCCAGGGAACAAAATAGAAGTTGAAAACACATGGTACCTGAAAATCTTGAACAGTTCATCAATCTCAGAGTCCCCAGGGAACAATGGTCGCTGGTTCACCATCTCAGCAAATATACATCCCACTGACCACACATCAACAGGGGTTGAGTAATGCCGGGATCCAAGCAGAATTTCTGGTGCTCTATACCACAGAGTTACAACCTGGAGTGATGGCCCAGCAAAGTCAAACCGGACAAGTATCAAAAAACTGCAAATTTTTTACTATAATATTGCAAATCTTTCACACGAATTAAAATTTACAGCTAACAGCAGTTTATATTTCGCATCTCAATTATGAAAGTGTCATCATGTCATGACTTGACAAGCAACAAATTTAGGCCAAACAGCACTAAATCATACACAGAATGGCTATACTGGACCATGTTACACTATGATCAGATTTTTTCTTTTTCTCTCTCATTACTTTCTTATCCTTGATTCAGCAGAAATACAACTAGGATCACATGCTCGTTACGGTTCTCAAACTGGTGAGATTGCAGATGGCCTTATGCTATCAAATTCAAGAGAAGCATGTCCTTTTACATATATCTCTATACCTCTTTTGACAATTCAACACTGTAATTTTTGAAATATTAGCGCTTGGATCTCAATTTAAAAGCATGTTGAATTGCAAAGTGTGACGACACTTTTAAAGAAAACCTAGGGCTATAGCATCAAATCAGACGTCCTTCCTGCTCTCTTATATATTCTATAGGAGTCAGCCAATGTATATATATTTATACCTCGTGGGTGAATGTCCTAACAGGTATACCAAATGCTCTTGCCAACCCAAAATCTGCAAGCTTCAGTGCATTCGTACGGCGATCTATAAGCAGATTTTGTGGTTTCAAATCCCGATGAAGAACCCGATGAGAATGGCAGTATGCAATTCCACGTAGTATTTGATAAAGGAATGTCTGCAAATAAAAGAAAAAAAAAGATGATGATTGGTTGTGCGAAGCCAAATGACCTTAGACTATTCAATCATCAGTAACACACAATTGTCACTACGCTTACAAGTATAAAGAAGAAAGGCCAACATATAATGCACCTATGTTAAAAAGCACATATACAGGTTTGCACAAAATGAAAGTGCACATGGGGGGTGAGCAACCCTTATTTCCATCAGGCTAGAAAATAAACAAGTTGTTTATTGACTCGTCTTTGAAGGGGATTAAATGGCATGGTATAAAGGATTGTTTCCAAAGTTGAAAATAAAAATTGTATACCACATAAACTCAAAACTTGTTGACATGGATACACCTCCGCAGGGGTAAAGGTATATTTCACTCACTTTAACAAGACGAGGATCCTTGGCAAATTCAGGAGAAGAATCCATGTGTTTCTTCAAGTCCAGATCCAGATATTCAAAAACCAAATACAAGCGCTTCTCACTGTGCACAACATCCTGCAACCTGTTGCCACAATTACCAGTCAGATAAATTGCTGCAAATATAAAGGTAAGAGAAGGCAAAAAAAAAAAAAGGCAGGAAAAATGAGACCAAGTGAAGCTATAATTGCAAATAATCAAAACATCAACTTCATAAAAACAAAGCTATAATTGCAAATAATTAAAACATCAACTTCATAAAAACAAACAGATTATTTGACTGGGGAAGACAATGTTGACCAAGAGTTCCAATTTTTAGTGGCTATTGCAGGGTAAGATTCTGGGAAGTTTTCCTATGAATGATCGATGCAATGTTTGTAGTATCCATACAACGTTGATACTAGTTAACCCACAAACAAAGGGGGCCTCAGACAGTGGAATAATTGAGGAACAAAATAAAAAGATACTGAGAAGTATAAAATAATATCATTGAAATTAATTCACTTAACCAATTTCATTTCTTGAAAAGGTCACGTCACAAATATAACTGAAAATGGGCTTTTGCTAAAAGAAGGTCAATGGGGATCATACCAGCAACCAGTACAGCCTAGGTCTACTTGAAGGTATTACATTACATTATGATACTTTTTGAGGATGCAGCTTGATGAAATGAAGGTGGCTGACAAAAATAAATGGTGATAAAGGAGAGTAGATGATCAATTAACCATCCACATTATTGATTCTGACATATAAGGGATGCAAACCATTTGCACAAACATACAAGTATGCATCACTTGCTCAGAAAATTTCAGAGGAAGTTGAAAGGAGCTTTCTGCCTGCTCTAGACTATTTACAATGTGCAGTTTATTTGGAAAGGAAAGCTAGTTAGAAAATGAATTACAGATGAAGTGCAGCAAGAAGGATAAACAGAGGATCAAAAACAATCTTTAACTCTTTTGTTTCTCTCAGGGACAAGTATCTGATATGGATGTTTCCCTCAGTGCTGGGGTTTCTTAGTGTTGTAGCTTATCCACTATTTTGAAGTTAAACTCGTCATACTCAAGTCCAACTATCCTTATCTGACCCATACCTATGTACTTCAGCGGAAATTGAAGAGTTGATGTGATCATGCTTCAAAGTTAATTTGACCAACTAAATGAACAGATTACCTAACAATGTTCCCATGCTGCATCTCTTTCAAGAGGGAAATTTCTCTGATTGCAGTGCTAGGAACACCTTCATCTTCCTGCTCCAAGCGTATTTTCTTCAGAGCTATAGTCTCATTGGTAACTCGATCACGAGCCTTGTAGACCACTCCATATGTCCCCTCACCAATTTTTTCGACTTTCTCATACTGCCATATAGTAATATTATAAACCCAGTAAAATTACAAGGAAAGTATCAGATGTCCAATAACAAACTATAAATATGCAAATTCTTAACTGACCTGTTCCATTCAGTCCAAACCAAGTAAAATGGCTCTGCAATGTAATGCCCATAATGAACAAAAGATTTTAGAAAAATTATCAAAGTCACGACTAGTTATTCATTACTGGACCTAAGGAAATTAAAGCAAACAAGTTAAGATATGGGTACAGACCACAATCTGATGAATAGCATCTTAAAAGCTAATTCAAATCAATTTCCCACTACGGGGAGCTAGAACACAATTCATTAAGTCATGTGTATTTATATATGTTATCCAATATTAGGAACAAAATAATTCAATCATTTGCACAGAAGGTCCATTTGTACAAATAGATCTGCATGAATATATCATAACAACCACATTACAAACCAACAGACAACTCATATATCACATTGAATTATACGCTGTACAGTATGAACCATTTCAAGTATCTACCAAGTATCCAAACATGATAATAACACATGATTCAGCTCTAAGGAATAAATGCTAAAAAGAAAACAAAACCTTCAGTATGCATGAGGCTAAAAATGCCATATTTGTTTTTTCTTATGGTGATGACTAACTATTCATTTTAAACAAAAATAAGAGAGGCACAATATAATTAACCAAACATCTTCATGTGATCAAAGTTTAATGAAACTAAAATCCAGACTCCAGCTCCTTATCAGCAAAAAGCAACCTAGCTCATAACAATTTTACCAAATAGCTAGAAGAAAAATTCTTGACTTAGGATGCCACAGAATATATATATATAATTTTCCATGAAGAACTTAGCATATGTCAATCCCGACGACACTCAACTTTTGTCAAAAATTACACTAGAAATGAATAATCATGATTTGGTTGATAAAGGTACAAAAGGAAAAGAAAAAAAAATGAATAGTCCAGCAATCATGCATATGACTGCCAAAAAAAAAAAAAAAAAAAAAGAGAAGCATATGACATCTTAGAATTGAAGCCAAACAAGAATGCAAGATGTGAAAAGTTTGAGTCAAATGCGAAATCAAACCCTGCCAGGACATGGTGGAGAGTCCAAAATAACAGTAATCTATTCTAGATAACAAACCTCATAATGGTAACAATAAGCCACACCAGGTTATTCTAAATATCTTAGTTACCCACTTTCCTCCTTAATCTCAAAGGGCATTAATTAAAATACTCATGATTACAAGATGACAGACAAGAAATGAGTCCATTGATCAGCACCCAAAGTCTATTACATTAAACTTGAGTGCAGTGGCATTTTTTCCAGTATAAACACTTGGTAAGACAACAATAAGAAATGAAATTGTTGTCCATCGATCAGGACCCAAAACCGCGTACATTAAGAGAAGAGCGTAACGACATTATTCAACCATAAACACGTGGTGCATCACAATGAATATGTTGCATCATGATTTATGGCTATCATAACCGATTATTAATTTACTAATCTCAAACACAATTGACTTTCCGTTTAGAAAATATTTATAAGCTCAAGTTGCGTCAATACAACGATTACCAAATTGATTATGTAGCTTGACAGAATTTTATTTTCAACAATGGCATTGATAGGCAGAATTAAAACTCAGCAAAATTGAGGCCAAAAAAATAATAATAATTTATAAAAAAACCCACAGAATCCCCAAATTGACAGCAAGCCAAAATGCAATCACCGAGAAAGAAAAACCTCAATAGTTTATTTGAATTCAGGCACAATCATATATAAGAGAAAATCAAAATTCCAATATACATTGTTGAGAAGGTAGTATTAAGAGAAAGAGAAGTGCAGTACCAAATCGGAAATGAAGAAACCCTAAACGAAGAATCTGATCGATGTAAGGGTTCAATGAGAAAAGAGGATGAAAGGCATTGAGATTGTTGAAATGAAGTTAGGTCAGTCCGGTAGCGCTGCTGCTTCAGCAATTCGTGAAGGAGAATGGAATGGACTACCCTTTTACTTGCTTTTACTTTTTTTTTTTTACATTGCTTTAAAAAATAAAAAAAAAATATTGAAGCGAAAATAAATAACCTAAATATACTTTGAAGTAGAGTTTTTGTGATCTTTTTATTCTCGAATGAAAGTTAATCTGAATGTGATATGATTTAAAAATATTTATCGTATGTGCAGATCCGCTAATGACACCTTCGGATCTAATAAAAAAACCTAAAAATATTTAATTTGACTATCTAATTATTTATATTACAAAGTTATATATATATATATATGTTAATTTTAACTTTTAAGAAAAAATCATATATAAATCAATCCTTAATAAACATTTGCTATATAATAGGTATTGTGGTGGTCTGGCTTACCCTTGATGGTCTTCCCTGTTAGTACTAAACCATGCTAGAAATTATAAGGCTTGTTATCTGAAAATAAAATAAAAAGAATAGAAGGAGGATTTACGAAGAATTTGTTATTGTTGTGGTTGGTATGGGCACTTGCGTGAGCTTTTTTCCCAACAGTATTACAATGGAACAAGGTATATATGATTTTTATTTCTTATTTTATTTATGTCACTTAATTAACGTTATCGTGAATTATTTAAGTTATTACGTTTATCGTGAACATGGTATATAATATCACACTCAAACAAATTTGAAAAACAGTAAATAAAATACATAGTTTAAATCATACAACATAATAAATAAAATCTAACCACATGGCATTTCATCATAACATGGGCCAATTAATTGAAACATTGTTTCCCACATGACATTAATAAATGAGTCACATATCAGGTGTTATATCAAAAAATAAAAATTAATATACTTTTAACATATGGAAAGATAATATTACTTTAATTTTAAAAATTTAAAATGATAATAAAATTGAAGTCATTATGTTCGGTTTGTCAAAATCTTGTAGTGAGTCGATGGCCGCTGGATTCAATCAACTGGAAGGCACCTGCAAGAGGCTTTGCCCGATCAGTCTGGGCATTAGCACTCCAAATATTAAGTTAGGGACTTAGTGAAGTGAGTTTAGAGAGAAAGTGAGTTTCAAGAAAGTGATACCTGAGCCACTGTATATTGGGCTCTTTATATGAGCCATAAGAACGCACTTGAGTGTCTAGAGGCATGGCTATGGAGGTATCAGAATAGGTGAGCGGTGATGTGACATGGAACAGGTAAGAGGTGTGGGCTTTGCGGCCTATCAGCGAATGGATTGGGACTAAAGGTCCCATCAATCCAATCGGCCCGTGTGTGGTAGCTTTTTGGTGTCTATTTGTCACGCACCAAACTTCTCTGCAAATTGGATATTTGGTCCTTGGGTTGAGATTTGCCAAGGTCCAGTGATAATTTGGTATTATCATGAAGTAAAGTAGCTATCAATAGATGAAAATTGACCAATTTTAATAAATTTAATATAAGAATAACATTATTCTAATTTTACAAATTCTAAGATAATATTCCACAAAGGACAATTTATTTTGCACATTCACCCAATTTTCATTTTGTTATTAGTATGATCCAACTTTTGAACCCATTAATAAAAATCAACTACTAATTTTATTAAAAATAGAATCTCTCAAATACTATATAAATTGTCTATAATTATTATAAACTTTTTTTTTGTCAAAATAAAAAAAAATGATTATATTAAAAGCCTTAAAGAGTATAATTATTATAAACTTGTTTTTTTTTTGTCAAAATAAAAAAATGATTATATTAAAAGCCTTAAAGGAGGCAGGAAACGGTAGGAATGAAGAAGAAATACAACCATAAAATGCATACAAAGAGTCTCAAAAATCTCTGATCTACTGGAAATTTAAAATCACAAAATACAAAGATATAGAAAAACTCTCTTGTACTCTTAATGGTATGATATCCATGCATGGATGAGACACGTTCAAACACAATAATTTTAAATTCGCCTATTAAGCACAGAAAAGAAAACTCTTTCATGCCTTGGAGATCAGGTCCAAATCTAGAAATCCCATCTCCATTTGCTTCAAACTTCACCTCTTGCTAAAAGATCTTCAGTTAGTGCAACTGAGGTGCCCAAAAAACTCTCCGAAATCACAAGATTTAAACAGATTTGAGGTTTAGAAGTCAGACATAGGCTTGGATTAAGAAAGATAAGAGAACCAAAATACCAAAAGAAATGCAGTTTTGGGAGGCACTAGAATGAATTATGAAGGGAATCAAAATAGCATACTCCTTCAAGGCATAGTAAAACAAGTAAACGCAAAATTATAAGCGTAAAAGCCGATATATGGCATACACATAAAAATATCCCAACGCCCAGGAGTATCCCGAGGAATATTACTCATACAAGGTAAATTTATTACCTTATTTTAGTTGAAAAAACTATGATGAGTACATGAAAATTAATACAAAAGGCTTCAAAAATTGAGCAAGAAAGTCCTAATTTCCATTGGTCCAAGCTCGACAATAAGAGTTGAAGTATCAACAGGCCTGCCTCTAACAGGTGAAGCTTCATCTTCACTATCACCTTCAACTTTCCATTTCATCTTCTTCATCTCTGCCTTGTATTGGTTTGCTGACAAGCTCATTTCCTTTACATCCTTTATCTGAAATTTTCATTTTCTTCCAAAGTTAATTCTATTTAAAAGAAAAGCTGGGGAAATTAATTGAAAATATTGATTATTTCTAGTATAATTTCATATAACTAAAGCCTGTCTTAAAAGTTAGTATAAAACAAAATCTAGACATTGTCATGATGTGCATTTCTCCAATGCTGATAAGATAGTTTCTAACCACTTTTCCAGCAAACATTTTCTTGAGTTCAACTTTAGCCATTGCAGAAAATTTGGCATCTTCACCCCCCTGATCGCATTGCCAGCATTGAGTCAGTTTACGTAATCAAGCAATGTAAACAAAATACTATTAATATAATCTATTATGAATAAAGAATTCCTGATCACAGAATCTCCAAATTTAACACCAATATGATTTAACAAGTTGTCTGAGAATGTGAGCAAAAACAATTCATGTACCTCGTATAAATGCGCGAGACGAACAAGTACACTACCATCATCAAGCTCCTGCAGTTCTTTAGATTAGGAATAGAAAAATAAATATCAAACTACATGTTTTGTATAATCAGTTGCATCCTGACCTGAAGAGTAATCAAAGCAACATTAAAAGGCAAGCTATAGTCTGGATCCATGACAGTTCCTTTGGTCGCATACGATGCTGTCCAAGTCTGCTCTTTCTGATCATAGTTAATCATGTGAGCATGATCTAAGATTTAATGCAGAAATGCAAGTGAAATAAAAAAACCTTACCTCGTGTGTAAAAGCTAAAAGCAGTGGTGAGTAAATTTCTTGACCAGTTGTTCTGCGCCAGGTCGATCCAGCTCCAAGTTGATTGATGCTCAAATAATAATTCCCTCGAACCTGAATGAAAGATGTGGATTGAAATTCTTGAGAAGACCAGTTACTGAAGACTTGTTAAAGTAAATACTTTGATTGGATGCATACTGTTAGTCCTTCACATTTATTGTCAATGCAAACACTTTCATCAAGGGGTTCGCCAACTCCTCTCGAATCATCATCGAGTGTACGTCTTGTAGGAATAAGGAATAAAAAGTCAGTATATCATGTATAAAATAAAAAATTCATATAATTTATGAAAGCTGAGAGAATGCAGTAATTTGAACCTATGAAGCATGAGTTCTATTTGACCATCCACAATGCTGGATCCTCCAACGGCACGATCAACCAAAACTGACAATTCATAGTTTTGATCCTCTATATACATTCCAAGGTTTAGCTGGCAAAGTTAGAAAGATTTATTTCAACAAAAGATAAACTACAATCAGTTATATAGTTTTTGAAGTGATTGTGAGATCAGAGAATGTTTTCCTAGTTTAAATGAAGCATCTATCTGTCTTCTAAGTGCCATCTAGAAGTTAAATCTGGCATTCAAAAATTGGATGGGTGTATAATAACAATAGAGTTACTTTTACAGGTCTTTCTATACTTTGTCCACAAACAGTCCGGATTTGCATATTTTGTACAATTGCGTAGAAACTAATAATACTGGTTATTTCAGATTAAGAAAATTACTGGATAATAGTTTCCTGCTTGAGGTTGATTGACTGAGAGGTTCCAATCAGCTCTATAATCTCGAATCTGCAAGGAACAGAACAACACTGCAGGAGCATGTTTAAGCGAGAATCTCAATAATCATGTCATGAACATGCTGATATAAATGTGAAAATTCCTACATATTTCGTCTGAATTTTCTACACTACATTCAGCTGCATAAAGGGCATAAAACTTTATATGTCTTCTCGAGACATAACCAACCAGAAACAAAAGTGTGCAGTCTTTAGTTAAGACCTCTTGCAAGTGTTTGGAATCTAATACTGCACTGTTGGACTGGATCTTTTAGATTAATATAAGAAAAAAACTATACTTTTTCGTGATTCTACAACAAAAAGAGAAGAATATGAATGATCATAATGTGCTATCATCAAATATAAATGGCTTCCACCTAGCCTTGAAATTTATCGTTTCATCTGCATCATAAGATTCAGTACAACTGCATGATGTTCTTCCATAAGAGATGGTTTATAGCTTTTTATGATAAGGAGAGTAATCATATCGAAAGTTACCCGCTTTAGAAAGTCCCTCCCATTAGAATCAGTGTAGAATGCCTTGTTTGTAACCATATTTGCTGTCATTCGTGTGATGACCTCTTTCCCAATGCTATCTTCTATGGGGATTGGACCAATCTTCACAACAAAAGATTGTCATAAATAACAAATATAAATCCTGATAACTGCAAAAATTTGGGTTACACCTTGTAGATGTGGAAAAAACATAACAGCACCGAGGTGATCATGTTTAGCAGAGTTAAACTATTTGAAAGTAGATATGACTCTAGAGGAAAGAAAACATAAAATTCAGATAACGAGACTCACAGTGAATTCAATTTCAGCATGCTCTTTGTCTTTGTAAAGTCTTGTGACCTAATGAAGAAACACAGACAAAGTTGGAGAAAATGGTCAATAGCATGTCAGATAGTGCAAGCAATTGACGTTTCAATAGCTCAAACCTTTTAAAGGTTTTAGATGAACAAAAAGGAGGACAAAAGTACAGAATTCCCTGAAACTAGTATTGTCTTAGTCATAAATGGATAATTTTAAGTCTAAAGCCTGTCACAAGCAAAATTTATTGTTAATGCGTACTGTGCTTTGAAACTTATGATGTACAGATTCACAGAGAGACAGACTGGTAATAACTCATGTATGTTAAGTTGATGACCTGGTGGATCCATGAATTAAATTGTTGGTGGACCTCATGAACTATATAGCCACGATGAACCTTCAAGGGCACCTGCAGGTCATAAAAACAGATTTTAAATAAGGAGGTAATGACAAATTTCGGCTCAAATGTATTGTCTGAAACAGTGTATAGCAGCTGATGCCAAAAATAAAGCTAGTAGGTGCAAAGGGTTAGCATCAAACCCCAAATCTGATGGGAGAAGACTGCCTAACAAGTAACAATGCCCTTATTGTCAGAACAACAAATAAAGATACAAGGCATATGGTAGATTAAGTGGTACCAAAAATAGAAGACAGAAGAAATGTCAAGCACATCAGTTCATGACAGAGCATAATTAATATTTTGATATTTCAGTGATTTATTGAGGAAGTATCAGTATCCAGTTCTTTCAACTTAATTTGCTTGTGTTTCCACTCTCTCCTTATTTTTTTCTTTTGTGTTTTAGTTCTCTTTCTTATTCTCTCTTTAGCCTTCTTCTCCTCCTTTATTTCTTACTACACATGCTTTGGTTCTTGATCAGAAGAGTTAAGCAATCCTGTGACCACATGAAAAATACTGGGAAAGCAAGGGAAACAAATAAGGGAAAGAAGAACTCACTGATCTTGCAACAATGTTGGGAGGGGACCCACTGGGTCGGAAAATGTATGCACCAGAAGGTTGCTGAAAATATCACCGATAAGTCAGCTCCTTGAACTTGAAGTTCAACATAAAATCCTAATTAACACAAATAATTTACATACCGAGGAATCAGAACTTGATGCATACCAAAGATAGCTTTGCTGAATTGGCAAATCAACCTAGCAAAAAAGGTAACCAACCAAAATTAAAGATGATCTCTACTTTCACATCAAACCATGTTCATGGAAAAAATCAGTAAGATTCTTCTTCTACTTTTTTCTTCTTCTTTATATATATATATATATATATATCTGTGAAGAAGTGTAGTAGATGCTGAAGAATCACTAGTGGATCAACAGGTAAATTTTCACTCATGCCAGTGAATCGAGATCCTCGGGAGGAGAGCCTCCTATATTGTCTAGTTTAAAATAAAAACAGAAAGCCAATAGAAGTAACCATCAACTCAGACCAGCTACAGAAGAGGAAATGTGAAACAGCTCACCCCAGTTCTAGAATTGTACATTCGTGTGAGTTGGCCAGTGGTGGAAGAAAAGGACATTTTCAAATTTCCAGGTCCAATTTCAACCCTATCATTTTTTGGATTTTCTGTTACCGAAAGTCCATTCCTCCTTTTCCCTGCATTATTTTAATATCCAAAAAAGGACTTAGGAAGAAAGAAGAAACTGTTTAAACTTCAATTTTTCTTCTCTAATTGAAAGGCAACTGTCAGAACAGTAGTCTTAATCAGCAAGCAAAACCAGAATAATACGAAAACAATCTAGCAGGAGAGACATTATACCGATGCCAGGTGCACTAGCAATGAAGTAAGTCCTCCACCCAAGTGGCGGCACTGATACTTGAAAGACAAGCCAGTATTTAGGAACTTGATCAGATGGCTTTCCTATGTAGGCTTTCAAATAGAAGTTCCTTAAGTTGCTTGTAACATTATCCATTAACACATATTGTGAGGCAATGATTTTTCCCGCAGAATCAGAGACAACAAGATTGGCATCATTAACCTGATTGGTCATGTACAGATAAAATTGAAAAGCACAACTGTTATTTATTAGAACAAAACAAAGGACAACAAGAAATTCCAGATTGACATGGAACTTACCAAAAGAACTGGTGAAACATTTGAACCACTGAACTAAAATTTACATTGGCGAAACAACAAAATTTTTTACTTACAGGGATCCTTATAATGTCAGTCCTATTCCATCCAAGAGGGTTGTAGGCTACCATAACCTGAAATTAATCAATTGCACATGATCAGGAAGAACCTAATGCAGTACACACATATCCAACATAAGAGACACATGAAAATAGTACCAAACTCTTTCCAGCACCAGTTTCCTCTGTTGGTGGACAGTAACTGATATTTAGCAATTGGCACTGCTCAAAAATGTTAGGAAGAAGGAAAATAAGTAACTTGATTAGGTAAGGAGAAGGAACTTGATTATCCAAATACACACATGTAAACAAAAAAGGGGAATTAGTAGGAAAATAAAGTTTTCTAATATTTGCCCCCTCAATAGTAGATTCTATTCAATCACTTTGCAGGATAGCAATTCTGGCAGTTGCTTTTGTAGAAAGGCACATATGGCATAAATGAAACTTATAAAAACATGTGCCATTTTCTTTTATCAGATAGCAGATAAAAACTCTATAGTCTGGACAGAAAAAATGTAAAACAAAATAAGAAAATACCTGAGTAAAAGTCACTGCAGCTACTCCACATTGACCTCCAGATTTCTTGCTAACTAAGCATGATAAAGCAGAATTTGCTGTAGCTTCAGCCTATATATTAAGTTTTTAAGAAAATTTAGCAGCAATGATAAAATTCATGGTGCAAATGCCACAAAAATAAAGAGTAATTCGTGAAATGTCAAAAAAATGCCCACTTCAGATGCTCCAATAGCTAGCCGTTTTGCATAGTCATCTGTTGTATGTTGTTTGGCAGTTCCAGTGACAGCATCATGATGCTGTGCTATTCCTAAAGCATCTCCAAGGCTATAAGTGCTGGGGCCAGAGGATTTTTTTCCAACTATGAACTCAAGCTGCCGTGCTGCCTGGTTTCAGCAAAAAAAAGAAAAAAATTATGTTGCAGTGACAATAATGAACAAAGATTTTTTTGGGTCATTTGCATCTACAGGCATGATCTAGTGGTTAATTCATTAAGAAAATGTAACATATAACCTAAAAGATCATATACAAACTAAGCCGAAATATTTCAGGTTTGGCTGCATCTTGGGGTGGGAAAATATGTTTCAAAGTCAATATAACCATACAGTACTTGTGTGTAATACCAAATAATATCCACTCAGCTGCCGCACGTATCGCTTCAAGCCAGGGCGACTTGTAAAAAATCCAGTCCAATAGGCATTTACCCTATCTGCATACCTACCAGTAAAAAAGCAAAAAAAATATATGTAACAACTGACTTGTTACAGAACTTCTTTTCATCAAGAGGTTAAGAATAAACGGAAGAGAAGAATCAAGCAACACTCACGGAAAATAATCATCGGTTTTCAGTGGCCATGATCCGTTTGCTGCATTTTTCACATCAGTGTAGATAGATGGTGTGGAATATAAGACATTGACTCGACCATCCTGAAAGATGCATAAAAATGGTTTATTTGAAACAATGTACAAAAAAGAAAAAAAAATTAAACTTTTTATTTCAAAATCAAAGTTTAAGTTCAGATAGACTAGATACAAATAATTTCATTACAAATGCGGCTACGAGTTCATGAAGGATGAATAGTCAGGCTTGGAGAAACACAAAGAACATACACTGATAAGACTTATAAAGCTTCAAAATTCATGCAGTTCATCTAACACAGACTATGAAGTGTGAGAAAGAAGATGAGACCATCGTTTTCGCCTAGTAGGTGTAACATACTCTAGTGAAAAATCCAGTCAGAATAAAACTTCAATGTTATTGGTGCTTCTCCAAGTTCACAATGAGTGGCAATAAATTTCTATTTCAGCGGAAACTATATCTACTATGTGAGAATAAGAAAGAAATATCTTACATCAAATTCAAAAAAAAATATTATATTCCTCCAACAAACACTGGAAAAACTCTTATTATATCTCCTCGTTTTCATAGAAGTTGCTGCAGCTCTTCAGTTTCTCTGAAGTTAATTATTGAGAGGCATTTTCCATATCTGGAACAATCATGCAATGCATATCTAATAACAGGACCAAGTAGACACAGGGATAGATTAGAGTGAAGAAGGTATCTCATCAGAGAGGGAATCTGTAAGATTTATGTCTAGAGTGAGACAATAGGGCTTCTTGATATCTTTTTCTTTTCCTTTTTGTGGACATAGAGCTCTACCTTGTTAACATAGTGAATCAATTTGTCCATTTGCTTGAACCAAGACTCAGCATATTGGTACTGGAAATCATCACCCATTGTCCACATGATATGATTTGTCCTTGTCACATTTGCCTGTGAAAGAAAGATCGAATAATAGTTTTGGTAATATTAAATAATTATTCTCTTAGACACCATAACCAAATAAATAAATAAATGATAATGTGAGAGAGAGAGAGAGAGAACTTAGACTTTACTTGTATGATAGCAGCATTTATAAAATCATTAACTCGCTGCTCAACATTGTAGTCGAATAGCAGAGGGTTGTCCTACATTTGAGATGCAACAGATTAGTAAGGAATCAAGAAGAGAATCCCATAGTAACTTAAAAAAGCAATTCTTGTGGACAAAAGAACCTGAACCGGCTGAAAATCATCAAACACTTCAAAATGGAAACCAGGTGGAGGACTATAATGTACAGGAAAGGCATTGGCAAAGATCTGAAATGGGCACAGAAAAGGTGTCTATTAAACTCAGAATAGCATTTGTAAGAAAATAAATGGTCAAAAGTGCAGTAGTATTTTGCTTGGAACCTGAGAGGAAGAGCCAAAAGTTTTGGACCCACGCCATATCACTTCTAAAGACTTGTCTGCTTTGCGCTGTGCTCTGTCCTGGTAATCAATCCTTGCAAAATGTACAGAATCAAATCCGAGCTGCAAGACAAAGAATCAGAATATGTCACTCCTAGCTGGAAAACAAACCTGAAATGCTAGTAAAGCACTGTCATTGGTGTGCAAAATGGAGCAGTGAAGCAGGTATCTAAACTTTAGTGAAGAATTATAAACAGAAATATCTATCAACCACCCATTGGGTGACTGACCACTGATAAGATCATGTACCTCTGCCCCTAGCAGGTAAGCTTGCACGGCAGAGTGTCCAAATGGATCAATTTGCCATCCAGCACGAGGGGTCTTGTTAAACTGTGCCTTTATCGCACGATGGCCAAGAGTTGTCTGGTCAATCATGTCTACATAATGGCATGTTGCCTCATCATGCATACACCAACCACCATTTCTGCAATTGAGAAGTAAACTGCTTGTTATAGATAGGAAAAGAACTACTAGCTATAAACTTCTTGCTTTATCCCTCTCTCCGAACCCCAGTTCATTCAAATTACAAATTGCTTTATATTTGCATACATGAATTCCAATTGGCCAGCATCTACTAGTTTCCTCACTTGCTCTTTTGTTTCCTCATTTTGTTCTAGCCACCATCATTGAAAAAAAGCCTATCATTAATTTAAGAATCATCAGATAATGGTAACATAACAATTATTGCCTCTTGGGAAAAAAAATTATAAAAAGAAAAACAAGAATAAGCAAGAATTAACATAGCACTCTCAATCTCAGGCATACAGCAATATACTTAATGGTAGAAGAATGAACATCTTGACATGAATACTGGTTATGCTTACACTTGCAATGTCGCATATTCTTGGAAAAACAAATCATTATGCAACTCGTAATGAATTCTCATGAACATCATTATGTCCTCCTAATTGTATCATGAAGTCTAAAACTTCAAACCTTTCTATTTACTGAATTCCGACATATATTAAGAACACTAAGAATAGTTCTATCAATATCATAACACTTATTTTTTATTAAATTAGTTTCTGTTTCTTTTTCTTTTTCTTTTTCTTTTCTTTCTTTTTTTTTTTTTTGACAAAAAGAAGATGCAATCAATTCATGCATGCCTCAATCGTACAGTATGAAAATAATGATTGTCGTTAAGGCTTATGATCAAATTGTATATCAAGGTTCAAGAATGAAGTAGCAGACTGTCCGAGCTATGCATACCGTGCATATCATGTAAGATCAAGTCTTAGAATATAGAAATAACAAATAATACATGATTTTACTTGACAATCTACTAAAAGGAAATTTGACTGCAAGTTTTGAAATTATAGACATGCTAAATATATATAAAGAAGAAACCAAATAAGATATGTAATAAATCCAATATCAAACACTGAAAACAAAACAAAAAAAAAGATAAAAATTACCATTTCAACGAACACAAATTTCCTATTTGGATCTCGACGCAGTGCTTCCACAACTGAGTCCAGCACATTCTCAACACAAGCACCCTACAAGAAAAGGCATCTCTCACTTTTTCCAACGTTGTATACAATCTAAAAGCAATATTGAATAAAAGAAGCAACAAACAACAAAGCAAAAGACCTGAATGCTATTGTTTGATCCAACATAGTACTGATCAATAGTCTTTAACCAACCAACATCATCATGGGAATGTGGTACCAAATGAACATTGAGCTTTCCTGGGACAACACCACCACCAGTGTTGTACTTGACATAACCACCATTAACTGTCTCCAACAAAACAAAACCAAGAACAAAGAAAGAGATTAAAGAACTCAGAAACCTGCCCATTTCAAAACCCAGAACCAGTTATGGCTTTTGGGCATGAAAGAAGAAAAAGATTAAGTCCTTTTCATGTTTTGACTGCTCAATTTATATTAGACAAGTTGAGAGTAGAAAATGACATGTGAAATGAAACAGGGAAACGAACCTTGGTTTCTTCTCTGGCTTTTTTATGCCGGCCAAAGAATAAAGATTTTGTCTTTACTAGTGAAAATCGAAAAGGATAAAAGTTTTTACAGTGGCATGCTGACTGGTTTTCTGTATTAGATTTTGCGAATCAAAATTATCAAAAGTTTCTAACTTTTTGGATTCCGAGTAGGAAAACAATGGGAATGGGCGGGACCAAAGTCGTTAAATACTTTGCTTGGTGAATCCATGAATATAATAGCACCTTTTTTTTTTCATTATAGCTTTTGTCTCAATATATCATGTAGGTGGGGATGGTGGTGATTCAGTCTTAATTAATTTAACAAAATAGACTTCAAATCGTTTAACCTATACATATTTTTTTGATAAGATAATTATTTAATTTAATTTTACATTAGTATTTATTATTATGAATAAATATTAAATAACACTCCATACCTATATGACACATCTTTGATAAATATAGAAATAAATAAACCAAAAGTGAAAAACACAAGTTTTTTTAAGAGTGGAATTCGAATTCTAATAAATTGAAAAAATAACCAAACCTTCTACCGTTTAAACTATAAATAATTTTTTAAACAAAAATGTAAATAAACTATATAATTTTCAGAATATTAATTATATTTTTTCAACATATGTGAGATTAAAAGAATGTCTATTTATTAGGGATGGTCCTAATATATGAGTCCTATGTTCAAAACCCCACTTCTCATTCCCTCCTATTAAAAAAAAACATTTTTTATTACACTCTAAAAAAAATTAACTTATTATGAAAATTATTAATAGAATTTGAATATGTCAATGATTCCAGATATGGAAAGAGATTCATATAAAATCAAATCTAACTAGATATGGAAAGAGATCCATATCAGATCGAATCTTAATAGATATGAAAAGAATTTCATATCAAATTCTGATTGATTAAATTTCTATTTAAAAAAATATTCGTATTTTTATAATTAACTTCCCATTTAGAAAATATATGCAAATCTGATTAGCTTCCGATTTAGAAGTATAAGAATGCTATAAATAGGAGATGATAAATCAGATTCAGACTTGGAAAAACTCTAAAGAGAATTTAAATTTTTTTCTCCCTCTTTAGAAATTATATATCTCCAAGGAATTTTGAGACTGTACAAAAGTTGCTATTGTCCTGCATCAATTGCTTATAGATAAAAATTTACCCAGTGACGTAAATGAAGATCCTTATTTTCGCTTTTTGAAGTTTTTGCTCTGCAAGAGGTAAATATAATTTTCCTCTTCGATGACATAATGTGTTGTATTTTATTTCATGTTTCTGATACATGATACAAGTTCCCAATATTAGTATCAAACCTTTTTATATTTTGCATCCTGGTATGTGGCTAGTTTGGATCAAAATTTTTATATGTAAAATGGTATATATATATATATATATGTGTGTGTGTTTAAAAATTTGTATATGTACATTGTATTTCAAGGGGTAGGAAAGAAGTTTCCATAAACATTAAACTGGAAGTTGGAATTTGAAATTTTTTACCTTAGCATTGAGATTACAGGCTTTGAAAATTTGCTACTGGTCAAAATTCAATAGCCAAAATCTACCGGGAAAGTAACATGTGGGATGTACGTGCCGCCATAAGCAAGTAGGCTAGTGTTTTGCACAAGCAATACCATATTTCAGAATGATGTGTCATTCTAACATATGGCCAAATTAGGGGATGACACATGGATGACAGTGGTCATGCCATGTGGCCTGAATAAGTGTCAAAGTGGTGTGTCATAACGACATATGGCCGAATTAGATAATGATACGTGGATGATAGTGGTCATGTCACCTGGATGTCGCGCGGCAACCAAGTGAACCAACTAGAGCCTACCACATGTCATGATAGGTGCCTGGCATGGCAACATGTGTGTGGACAAGTGGATCAATAGATAAATGCCACATGACAACTAACCATTAACCACGTGTGGTGGGTGCGTCTGAATGCCTTCCACCAGCATATAGGGCTACCTCTAACCACTAAATCAGCTCCATTTTTTGGTACATAAAATTTTCATATTTTTTGAAAAATTTTAATAAATTTTTTGGTAACCAAAAAATATTTTTTTTGGATTTTTTCAATATAGACTTTTTATGATTTATTGTAAAATATGTATTTTCCACCTTTAGAATTTTTCAATTTTTTTAAAAAGAAAAGTTTTCTATAGATTGATCCTTTTTTTGATTGAAATAAGTTTCAATCATATGAGTTTATACATAACTGTGTTAACTTATTAGTTTTTGTTATATGTAACAGAAATAATAATGATAAGGACACTTATAATTTCACGATCTTCTTATAGGGTTACTTTGACTAATATAAGAATGTAAAAGGTGTGCAAACATGAAAATGCATAGGAGGATTCAAACTGATGACATTGATGCAATAATGCATCCTATAATTTACATGCAAGGAAAAGTGTAAGAGTGTATTTGAATTGTGGTCCGAATTTAGAAAGGAATGATAAAGTCTTACTTAAAGTGATGATTGATTCCTTCGAGAATCGTCCAGAACTCATGAATTTAATGGAAACTACCCAGTTCATAGGAGATGGATTTTATATGAAATCTATTATCCATTTTTTTGTCAGAGTTGCTAAAAGAGAAGCGTTGAGAAGTAACATTAAATTTGTGATGGTACTAAGGAGTAGATATAATGTGCATCGTCCATGATTTCATCGACAAACTTATGAGTTACCTGAAAATTTGATAAAGATGGTAAAGAAAACAATCCCTAAAACATAAAAGATTTTAAGTATCTAAACTTTTAGCATATTTGACATAAGTGTCAATTTTAGTTAGTGTTTATTTTTTGAAATAGGATTATATTTTCTATTATTTTTCGATATTATTGTTTTATTTTTGGATTATTGGATATTTATTAGTTAAATATATGCATTTATTATAATATTTTTGGCTTTTAACTTTATAGTAAATTTGTTTATTTAACTGTTAACTACTTTGCAATATTTTATGAGTAAAATGATTGCATATTTATTAAGTAAAGACTTAATGAACTAAACCAATAAAATTTTTCTATTAAGTTTGAGAATTTAATATCCAATAATTTATGTTTATTATGCACAAAATTTTAACCTGTAAGGTTAGATATTAGAACTTAAAAGGTAATTGGATACTATCAGTAGCCTTTCTGAAATTGAGCTCGATAGAAAACTTTACTAAGTTATTATTTTTGTGTATATTAAATTGCATGCATTACCTATCCTCATTTCATAATATGCAACCTTGTTCCATTAGAGATTAGAGGATCCAAATTATCACCGAGTTTAATAAAGATATGAAGTTGAACGATGATAATTATGAAACATAGAGTATAAAGATCCAGTATGTGCTTAAAAAGCAAGAGTCTCTAAAACCCTTAAATTTGGTTATGGCTAAACCTGAGGATGGCACACCAGCTAGCATAGGTGGGACCAAAATGCATATATGGCATGGAAAAAGAAAAATTTTACTGCTTAAATCATCTTGCTAAGTGTAATAGATGATGATATCACTAAGTAATTTTGCACATATTAAAATGCAATGGATCTATAGATTGCTTTGCGAGAGAACTTCAAAATTTTCTCTTTGACTAATCCCCGATCATTGACTATTAAATTTGATACTTATCAGAAGAACTCTAACCATACCATGCAAAAATATCTAAGAGAGATGAAAAATATTATAAGCGAGTTTAATGAGACTGACCATAAGTTAACTGATAAGTAGTAAGTCCAAACTATTATACATTTCTTACCCAAAAAGAGTTGGGAGCATATGAAGATGCAACTAACTCATATGGATAATATAAAGATATTTGAGGATGTCACTGATTATTTGGAGTTTGAAGAGGACCGTCTGGTAGCAATTAAAGTCAATGTCAAAGTGCATATGGCACAGTCCTATTCCGGTGGAACTTGTTCTAACTAGAACAATAAAAAAAGCTTCAGAATTATAGATAAAGAAAAGGTTCGAGAGCCAAAAAAGCAAAAGGTGAACAAAATCACAAAAGGTTAAAAGGCAAGAAAAAAATGAATGTTTTAAGAGTGAAATATTTTAATTGCCAACATAGAAAACATTATGGAAGAAATTGTATTGTACCTTAATAAGTACACTATACTGACTTAAGAGTGAGTGAAATTTGTGTATCTAGTTATGTAATTCTAAATTGAACTTTATCTTTTATGGATGATAAATTTAATAAAAATGGACCACGTAAATTAAAATTATATGGATGGAGAGTTGCAGCTTTAGAAGTACATTTGAAAAATATAGCTATGATACTAATTTTTTTCTCTTAAATTAAGTACACAACCAACTCTACCATGTAATTGAATAAGTTCTTTGTGATAGACTAAAATAGGAGAATGAGTGACTTACTGCTTTATGATCTTGGTCTGGAGTAGATTTTGAAAAGAACTTTGAGCAATAATGACCAATTATATGCCACTGACTAAACATATATTAATAATCATTAACTATGAATATGCTTATATGTCAAAGTAATAGTTTACATTGGCATCACAAGTTTGAGTAATTAGTTTATGGACAATTATTTTTAAGATAATATTCAGTTGTAGTGATAGTATCATCAAGATTCAAAATTTCATATTATTTGTTACTAAGTTACAAGGTTATAAATAGTAAATTGAGGATTAATACTAAATTGTATGTTAAATGTATCGTGGTCTTTAAAGCAATTATTTGTATTCATGTGTAAAAATTTAAAAGAAATGAACCAAAGGTGATATAAAAGAAAAAAAAAGAAAATGTTCGTTGTTTTGCCGGTTAGGAAAAATCCTTAACTCTTAATTTGTGATATGATAGTGTTTGAGGTGAATCAATGGAGTTTCATGCTTAATAAATGAAAATTCACAAATTGATTAATGAAAATGTATTGGTTAAGTGAATTTTAAGATTCTACTTGCTCTGTTTTAGCTTATAAGATATACTTGCTCTGTTTTAGCTTATAAGATAGATAGATCTAGTTGTTAGCTGAAGTATGACTTAGTAGAACTGTTATATATGTGGAAGCATGACAATTAGAAGTAAATTTTAGGTTTACTTGCTTGATAACGTAACTTTAAAACATAGCAATAGAATGAAATAATGTAGTAGCAATATTATTTATCGAACAATTTTCACCATTAATTTTGGTAATTGAGCAAAAGCTATTAGATGGAATATAAAGAAACTCAAAATATTAAAATTTGTTTATGTATAATATAATTGAAGCAAAAAGACTAATTAGCACAGAAGCTTTAATAATGAAGCATAAGATGAATTATGGTATTGATTAGAGGAATGTAATATTAAAGAAAGATGCATGGGATAACTTGAATGAGCATGTAAATATGGATATATGGTTTGTGTTGTGCATGAGGAATTGTGAAAATATTATAATAGTATATGATATTAAGAAATTTTCAATTTTTTGAGATATTTAATAAGTATGTAAATGAATTTTTCATGCATGATATGTATAAGTGAGACTAATGATGAATATAACTGATAAAGTGAGATTGTAAACAAAAAAAAGGGCACTATAGTGCTAAGAATCAGAGATATGACATCGAGTTTCGAAAAATCAATTTGAATTTGAAATATGATTATGATGTGTGTACACATATTGAGAAACTTAAAATAAGGCAAGTTCTTTATTGCCATAGTAAATTGATGGGTAAACCAGAAGTATAGGATGTAATTGGTTAGTCATAAAGAAATTTTAGACCAATAGTGGATCTAAACCGATGTATTAGATATATGAGATGTATGAGATATATCAGCTGTATGAGATATATCAAATATATATGTCATATAAGATATATGAGATATGTGAGATATATGGGATGTAGTTGATAAAAATATAGTTAGAATCATGATATGGTTGAAGCATTTGACCCCTGAGTGGTCACTCCAACATTGTCAAAGTGTATGACCTTTGAGTGGTCACTTCGATAGATTTTAGACCTTTAGGATTCTCATCCCGCACACCCAGTTCGAGAGTTTCCACTATATATTATTAAAAGCACTGCTATAAATGGAAATAAGAAATGTAAGTAAAAATATAAGAAGATGTGAATCTGTTTAATTTGAATACTATGTTATAAGTTAAACCATCGAGTAATTGTGGGCTACAATTGAGTATTTGAATGAAATATATTATCAATAACTTTTAAATATTGAATGATAATGGATTTATTGTATATATTTATAATTATTTATGAAATGTTTTATGATATGCAAATGAGAATTTAAATGTTATAGATATATTTATATTTAATTGATTAAGAATTCTACTATTAAGATAGACATGATAATTGTATTGTATGCTTGAATAAATGGGAAATTGATTATTTATTTGAAACTCTTAATTGGTGTGAGAAATATACAAACTTAAAGAAACTAATTTGTTTATTTTTGAAGGTTTAAATATCGTGTATGAGAGGTTATCTTATTGCACAATGTGTGTATTATGAACCAAAAATTAGTGAATTTTGCGTGATGTTATGTATATGTATATGCAAATAAATTTTATGTGTATGTTCTTTATAGAGAAAAAATTTGGTAGTCACCACTAAGTTTTTAGCTTAGTGTATGATTATTTTCCATGCGTAGGTTGAAGAAAAGGGTTCTTAAGATCAGACGAGTAATCCGATAAAGCTTTTGATATCTAGAGTCATATCAAAATTTTGGTGTGAAGGCTCACGATTCAAAATTTCTATTTGAATTTGGAATTTACATTCAATAAATAGTTTCGGGACAATATTGTTCAATGAGTTTTGTATCAAATAATTGTAACAAGTATTTGATTTATGATGGTTAAATGTTGTTTATGTAGAAAATCTATGTATTATATGTAATTAATTTAGAAATAAGCATATTATGATGTGAATAGGTATGATATTAAATCTTATGTGTATTTATATAATGCAATTATGTATTACATGCCGATAAATGTGTATTGCTTGGAAATGCTTGGTTTGATTTACAATGGAAGTTGGGAAAAAACTTCTGTTGGAGTTTGTTTTGGGATATGGGAGTTAGATATGTGATTTTAGAAGTGTGATAAGAATTTTTCGTTAAAAAAGGATAAGCAATATTATGGGAAAATTTTGGCAAAATTTTATAAAAGGGAAAAGTGATAATTTGGAGAATTATTGATTTTAAAAGGTATTTTGTTATTTATATATTTATGAAACCTAGAATAGTTTTTAATATATTTATCTGGCTTGTACAATGAACCGCATATAAGGTGTTACAATAGGTTTGTTAAGGTAACTAAAATAAGGTTAAATTGTCTACTTGTGAGCATTGCCTAACAGGAAAACTAGTTAGAAAATTGCACAAAAAAATAACTAAAGCTAGATTTCCATTGAAGTTTATTCATTCTGACATGTGGTCCAATGAATATAAGGGCAAGGCATGTGGCTACTACCTTATCATATTTATAAATGACTATACTAGGTATGGTTATGTCTAATTGATTTTCCATAAGTCAAAGGTATTGAGTTACTTCAAGACTTATATGAATTTAAGATAGAAAATTTAAAGTTTTAAGAACTGATTGAGATCGAAAATATCTTTTAAATGAATTTAAAGCTTTATTTGATGAAAAAGAGATTGAGTATTAGTTATCTATTCCCAGAACTTCACAACAAAACGGTATTACAAAAATAAGAAATAGGGCTCTCCTAGAAATTGTTAGATCTATGATGACTGAGGTAAATTTGTCAATCTCCTATTGGAAAATTTCTTTATTGATTGCCTTATATGTAAACTAGTCAACAACCTCACCTAAGCCATTTTACGACCTTAGGGTTGTGCTACTTACATCTATAAGGTTGTAAGATTTACATTAAGGGATTTACACAATAAGAAGGGATTAGTTATAAGGGGACTTTTCTCACTTGTTATAAGATTTACACCCATAAGGTTGATTCTAACCATAATGTTAAGTTTAGATCTAGAGCTACATCAAATAGATGTGAAGACTGCTTTTCTTAAAGGATGATTAGATAAAAAAAATTTATATCGAACAACGTATATGTTTCATCGAAAAAGGTAGTAAAGAAAAGGTTTATTGATTAAATACATCAAACTGTGGCTTTAAATAGTCTTCATTACAAGGGATGGAAGTGGTTAGGGAAGGAGGACATGAATGCTTAAGTTGATATTGAAATTAGCATAAAATAAGAAACATCCTAAAGATAAAGTTTCTAATATGCTCAAGTTATCTAATTATTTAGAAATGAAAAAATATTATTGTTTCTACTTTTGTAAAAAGAAAAATGATCGAGCTTAATTTTTGACAATTAAAACCTAGGTTATGTCATCCAGATTTATTTTTGTGTTGTATGCACCTAATCCAATGGCAATATGCGTCGAATAAGATGTAATACAAGACATGCTTGCAAAAGATGGACATAAATCATGATAGAATAAAAAAAAAGTCCTAAAGATAAAGTGGTTAGGGGAGGAGGACGTGAATGCTTATGTTGACATTGAAATTAGCATAAAATAAGAAACTTCCTAAAGATAAAGTTTTTAATATGCTCGAGTTATCTAATTATTTAGAAAGAACAAATTATTTCCCCTTTTATAACAAGAAAAATGATCGAGATTTATTTTTGACGATTATATCCTAGGTAATGTCATTCGGATTTCTTTTTGTGCTATATGCACCTAATCCAATAGCAATATAAGTTGAATAAGATGTAATACATGACGTGCTTACAAAAGATAAACATAAATAAAGATAAAAACAAGTCCCCATTGTAGTATTTAACATAAAAACTGGCATTGAACGTGATCTTGGTTTTATTTCATTAAAAAATAAAGAATTACTATACTTATAGAGTATAAGCATGTCAATATTTATATTGTTTTCTAAAACACTTTGCAGATGCGCTCTTTCTAATTTTACTGCGCAAAAAAAGGTTTTCTTTAATTCGATTTCTATTGGCCATGAAGCTTACATGTTAGAGAGGCATGACACATAGACCATTGAGGGGCTAACACAGGGCATCTTATGGTGCTACCATGTGTTAAGCTTACGTGTCGAAGTTGACACATGGTCCAATCAAGGTCGACCATATGGTAAACTAAAGTCATGCCATGTGTCACATATGGATCCATCTATATGATGCATGGACCAATGGTTAACTGCCATATGGCAGACTGTGTCATGCCACGTGGGCCAATAAGTGATCGTCACATGTAAGATAGGGGTTTGACATGGTGACATATGGTCCAGTAGGGGTCACGCCATATGACACTATGCCTCAGTTGGTGTGTGGTGTGCCTTTAGCGTATGGAGAATGTGAGGCCTACCTTCACCGACATGTGGAGGCACGTGAGCCCTCCTCAGGCCACCAAATTAGCTTAAATTTTTTTAATTGATTTCCTCAATTTTTTTGGTCATTTTTTTGAAAATTTGTAAAGGACTAGAAAATAATTTTTGGATTTTTCAAAATAAAAATTATTATAAAAATTATTAAAAATATTTTTTTTGTGTATTCTGTGTTTTTAAATTTGTTTGAAAATTATATTATGTGGATTTGTCCTTATATTTTGATTGAAATGACTTTCAATCATATATGTTTATACATGAGTGTACTTACTGTTTATTTTCTATTATGTGTAATAGAAATGGTGATGATAAAGACTCCCTATTGTCCATGAACTCCTCAAGGCATGGCTGAAGCCAATGCAAAAGTGCAAAAGGTTAGCAATATGAGGATGAATTAGAAGGTTTGAGCTGATGATATAGATGCAATAGTGCATAATATAATACATGAACAAATGCAATAATGCATTTGGATAGGAGGCTTGAATGGAGGATATGATGACAAAACCTTAATTAAAGTGATGAAAAACTCTCTTGATCACCATTGAGATCTGAGAAACTTGATGGTAGATGCATGAAAATTAGACAATGGAAATTATCAAAGATCAATTATCCATTTTTTACTCAAGATATCCAATAGAGTAGTATTGAGAAGCAACGCTTATATCAAAAATGGTGTTTAGGAGTGAACGCATTGTGTATCATCCATGGTTACATGATCGAGTTCATGGTACTCCTTATCAATTATATAGGATGGTCCAAGATTTATTTTCAGTTACGAGGCTAGTTTTGAGATGTATTGGTTTTCCTGAGTAGTTAACATGAGTATCATATATGTTTGTTTAATTGTTGATTGTTGTATTAGATGCAATATTTTATGAGTAAAATAACTGCATGATAATTAGTTGAGACTTAGATTATCTAGTGACTAATATCTTTTTAATTAAATTTAAGAACTTAATATCTGACAATAAAGATTTACTATGAATGAAACTTTAACCAATAAAATTAGACACTAGGAATTAGAGGGTAATTGGATACAATTAGTAGTATTTTTGAATTTAGGCCTAATAGATAGCTTTATTAGGTTACTTTTTAAATACATAATAGATAGCATGTATTCCCTAATTATCCTTTAATAACATGCAATTTTACTCCATTAGAGATCAAAGGATCCAAAAATGGCCACTGCTTCTAAACCTATTATTACCGAATTGAACAGATATATAAAATTGAACGATGATAATTATAAGATTTGGAGTATGAAAATCCAGTATGTGCTTGAGAAGCAAGAGGCTCTAGAATTTAAGTTTGATTATGGTTGAACCTGAGGATAACACCATTAACCCGTATAGACGAGATCGAGATGCTTACATGGCATGGAAAAAAAAGAATTTCACTGCTTGTATCATCTTGCTCAGTGCAATGGATGATGTATCACTAAGTAATTCTGCAAATATCATAATGTAAAAGATCTATGGATTGCTTTATAGGAAATGTTTGGAGGTATATCTCTGAATAAACTTCGATGGCTGACAATCAAGTTTGATACTTATCAGAAGAAGTCTGATCATACAATGTGAAAACACCTGAGAGAGATGGAAAATATAATTTCTGAGCTTAGTGATGGTAGTTATAAGTTAATCGATGAGCAACAGATCCAAGCTATCATTCGTTCTTTTTCCAGGGTTAGGAATATATAAAGATGCAATTGACTTATATGGACAACATTAAGACATTTGGAGATGTCGCTCTTCATCTTGAACTGAAAGAGGATCGTCTAGCAATGATTAAGGTCAATGTTAAAGTGCATATGACATAATTCCCATACTGGTGGAATAAGTTCTAACTAGAATAAGAGAAAAAAGGTTCAAAAATCAGAGTAAAGAAAAGGCTAGGGAGCCTAAGAAGTAAAAAGTGAGAGAAAATGATAACAAGTCCAACGGCAAGAAAAAAGTGAACATTTCAAGAGTGAAGTGCTTTAATTGCCAACAGAAAAGATATTATGCAAAAGATTTCACTGTGCCTAAATAGGTACACCATTATGGCTCGAGAGTTAATGAAATTTGTGTATCTAGTTCTATTTTTTAATTGATTTTTATCCTTTATGGGTGATAAACTCAGGAGCAACGGACCATATGACAAGAAATTGAGATGCCTTTGTCCAATTTTGATGAATCACAAATGAAGCCAAATGGATATATGTGGAAAACAATGCCAGAATGGCTATTGAAGGGATTGGCACATGCATATTAGTTTTGTGTGAAAGCCAAACCCTACTCCTACATGATATACTATATGCATCAGAGATTCGTGGGAATTCAGTTTCTATCATAGCTTTGATAATATTTGGTTTTGATTTTCATTTTAAGGATGATAGTATGCATTTATGTTTGGATAATGTTTATTAAGGTTTTGGTTTTGTTTTAAACAATTTCATTATTATAGATATTGATCTTGATTATTTGAATAATACTAGTTTTTCCTTAATTTCTTCTTCTATTTCATATAGTTATGAAAATAATGTAAAATTATGACATGCTAGGTTAAATCACATTGGGCAAGACTGAATGAATTGGTTAGTTAAAGCAGGTTTAAATCACACAATTTACCTACTTGTGAACATTACCTAAAAGGAAAACTAGTTAGAAAACCAATCGAAAAAGGAACCGGAGCCGAATTTCCATTGCAATTAATCCATTTTGATGTCTGTGGTCCAATGAATAAGAGAGCAAGGCATGAGGCCTACTATTTCATCATATTTATAGATGACTATATGAGATATGGTAATCTCTACTTGATTTCTCACAAATTAATAGTGTTGAGTTGCTTCAAAAGTTATATAAACTTAATTAAAAATCAATTAGATAAAAAGATCAAAGCTTTAAGAACTGATAGAGGTCATGAATATCTATATGATAAATTTAAAGCTTTATGTGATGAAAAAAGAATTAAGCATCAATTGTCAATTCCTAAAATTTCACAACAAAATGGTGTTATGGAAAGGAGAAGTAGGACTCTTTTAGATATGGTAAGATCTATGATGGTTGAGATAAATTTATCAATCTTCTACTGGGGAAATGCTCTATTAATAACAATATATTCTAAATCAAGCTCCTTTAAAGTTTGTCACATCCACTCTTTATAAGTTATGGACTAGTCGACAACCTGACCTAAATTATTTACGACCATATGGTTATGTTACTTATGTCTATGATGCCTCAAGAAAATTTGGTAAATTACGATAAAGAGGTAAAAAAAAGTATCTTTATAGAATACTTTATAGTATCAAAATGATATATGTTCATGAGTGAGCAAAAAAATGGCACAGTGATAGAATTTGAATTGTGACATGTCATTTTTCTAGAAAATAAATTTTCAAAGTTGGATGAAGTGAGTCAAGACTTCACTTTCTATGAAACTCAAGAAGTAAAGCCATTAGGATCACTCTATCCGAGTGGAAAGAAATTTGAAGAAGAAGGTCAAGACCCTCTTTCCAATGATCTGGAAGCTCGGGATCCTTACTCCAGTAGGAGTATTCCTGGCTCTAGTGGGAACATGGATATTTAGGACCTTTACTTAAGTGGAAGTATTTTCGGCTTCATTAGGAGCATGGATTTTAATCCAAGTGGGAGCATTCCAAACTATGATGAATATATGAGATATGTTTATCAATAATTAAAATTATGAAAATCTAAAAGGAAAAGTATTCGATGTTGATAATTTGAGATTGAAGGCTCGAACGAAGCCCTTTTAGTGACCCCATAAGATGAAGAAGAGCCTAAAAACATTTAAAACTCTTTCAAGCCCAGCTAAAGACAAATAGATTAAGGTAACGGAAGAGAAAATGGCATATACGAGATTAAACCATGTTTAGAAATTGATTGATCTACCTAAACGACGTAAATCAATTGGGAATAAGTGGATTCTTAAGGTAAAGTAAAAAAACCAATGGATGCATCGAAAGATATAAAAGCTCGGCTAGTCACAAAGAGGTTTACGCAATAGGAAGGGATTGACTATGAAGAGACTTTCTCACCTGTTGTAAGATTTATATCTATAAGGTTAATTATGACCTTAGTAGTTAGTTTAGACCTAGAGCTACATCAAATGGGTGTGAAGACTACTTTCCTTAATGGAGGATTAGATAAAAAGATCTACATGGAGCAACCTATAGGTTTCATTGAAAAAGGCAGTGAATATAAGGTTTATCGATTGAAAAGATCAATTTATGGCATTAAATAGTCTTTAAGATAATGGTATTTGAGATTTCATGAGACAACCATGTTGAATGGGTTCAACATGATTGACGAGGACCATTATATTTATCATAAAAGTTCTAAAGACAAATTTATCATTTTTGACTTTGTAAGTAGATGACATACTAATAGCAAGAAATGACATAGAGTATGTAAATGAAATCAAAGGTTGGTTATCCTACAACTTTGAAATGAAAGATATGGGTTAAGCATATTACATTCTTGGAATTAAAATTTCAAGAGATCGTTCAAGAAGATTATTGCCTCTCTCGCAAAAGATATATATCAATAAAGTCTTTGAACGATTCAATATGCAAAATTGTAAATCCATTGATAATGCCATTATCAAGAATCAGTTTCTTAGCAAGAGTATATGTCCTGAGATACCAGAAGAATTGGAATGCATGAGAAACATTACATATGTCACTGCTGTGGGTAATCTAATGTATGTAATGTTATGTACAAAACTTTATATATGCTATGCAGTGACATAATAAGTAGATATCAGTCCAGCCCAGGTGAAGCACATTGGAAAGCAATGAAAAGAATACTTAGGTATATAAACAATTCTCTCTATTATCAAGACAAAGATTTGTGATTAAGACGATATATAGATGCTAACAAGGGATGAGATGTGGATGAGAGGAAATCCTCTTCAGGATTCATTAATTTCTTGGCAAGTGTGCCATCTCATGGAGTAGCAATAAACAAATATGTATAGCCCTGTCAACAATGGAAGCTGAGTTTATCACTTCCTTAGCTACAACACACAAAGCAGTTTGGCTGAAAAGGTTTATGGATCATTTAAGAGTAGGGATGAGCAAAAAAAATCGAAAAAATGGTTAACCGAAAAATCGGTCTGAAATAGAATCGATTTTTAAGGTTAACCGAACCAAAAAAAATGATTAAGGTTTTTAAAAATATGGATTTTCAATTTTCAGTTCGGTTTCGATCCACGATTTTAAAAAACCATCGGTTTCGATTAACCGATCGGTTTAATTTATTTTTTTAATATATATATAT
The DNA here is from genome assembly GCA_037975025.1 of Excoecaria agallocha. Taxonomy (NCBI): domain Eukaryota; kingdom Viridiplantae; phylum Streptophyta; class Magnoliopsida; order Malpighiales; family Euphorbiaceae; genus Excoecaria; species Excoecaria agallocha. The sequence continues at coordinate 37,199,748 of CM075822.1, read as the reverse complement.
ATATATATATATATATATATATATATATATATATATATATATATATATAAGCCATTTCTCAAACTCTCTCATTGGTCACAAGTCATTGCAGACACCATGACAGAGTTGCGAAGGAGTAGTTAGTGTCCCAAAAGTACATATGGTAAGAAGTTACAGGCTGAGCTGTAGATATTGAAAGACTAACTATATTTATTCATTCTACTCAAATTGAGTGACTCAAATGTACCCCTGGAGAAAATGTATTGGAAAGGCAAAAACTTTTTAAGCGCTACGATTTTACTTCTACTAATAGTGTTCATAGGTTGAATAAAATTACTTATTAATTAGGCTCTGATTGGTAGTATTCAGTTTGGATAAAAAGTGTATTCAATGTGTTGGAGTAAGGGTATACATTGTTTGATGCTAAGTAAGGGTATACATTGAGTTAATTAAATGTTGCAATTAAGTGAATACACTGCATTTATTTTTTTTTTTGCAAATTAAACATATTGTATTTACTTTTGTCTAAAGTGAATACAGTATATTTACTTTTGCCAAAAAATAAATTGTATTCACTTTTACCAAACTAATTACACTGTAGTCACTTTTTCAATTATCCTAATTGAACTCAAATTCAATCTTATTTTTATTCAAATTGAATTTGTAAATTTAATTTCAATTGGATTTAATCAACTAATTCAATTTTAAATGAATCCTACAATTTTTAGCTTTATATATAAAATAAAAAAAAGTCATTAATTAACAACTTATACTGATATAGGATATCACATTAAAGAGATGTCTATATATTGAGGAAAGAGATGAGGCAATTTACATCTGCATTTTTGACATTTATAATTGGGGCAATCTCATTAGTAATGTCTAATAATAGCATTATAGGGCTGGTAATTTATGTTAACAGCAATTTACGTTGTTATAGTTTGGCATTTAATTTTTTTGTAATAATTCTAATTTTTACTCGCAGATAAATGATTAAATTCCATCATTTCTTTAAGTAATATCCCATCCGTTTCATTTATAGCTATAATTTTTGAAAGCTTTTATTTAATTTCATTTTCATGATAATTTTTAAATTTTATAACTTATTATTTATATATTTTATTTTTTTTATTTTTATGTATGATTTGAATTAAACTTAAACATGTACGTAGCTAAAATTTAATATGATATACTGTTAAATGAACATTAGTATATTATAGAGTATTTGTGAGCTAATTTCGCACACTGCATATTTGAATTTTTCAAGATTAAGAAAATTACTAGTACATTCGTTTGTAATTTAGCCAAATTTTATAAAAACAAAGAATGGAATGCATATTATAATAAATTTACAAATTTATTTATTTAAATAACAATTATCGAGTTAATTATCGACCGAAAGTGATAGTTTAAGTTTATTATAAATTTAATAAATTTTTATAAATAATAAAAATATTAAATTTTTTTTTGAATTTATATTCTTTGGATAATTGAATACAGTGTATTTAGTTTAAACAAAAATAAACACAATACATTCAGTTGGATATAAATGAATTCAATTTATTTTTTGGCAAAAGTGGATACACTGCCAAAATTCATATGGGAAGAGTTGCTAATGAGTTCACTAATAAAAGGACAAAATAGAATCAAAGATACTAAAACAAAACAAAAGTAAATAAAATAAAATTTTTCGGGTTTTTAGGCTTTCCATATTTATTTATTTTTTTGCCCTTGATTTGCTTGACATGGCATGTAGACATGAGTATACTGGGTATTCATTTTTACAAGTTTATCTTCTTAATCATGTATCTTCTATTCCCTTACCACCCCAAAAGTCAAACAATGGGCCAATGCATGTTTCTACCAAATTACCAATTATATATGCAAAGTGATAATATATATATATATATATATATATATATATATATATATATATATATATATATATTTACCTTTTTAAATTATTTCTTTTATTTACCAGTTAAAAATTAAATTTTAAGTTAACCAGATTAATTAAATTAAATTAAATAATGTAAAAGAAAATTAAAAATATTTGAATGAAATTGTATCTCAAACTTGTAAAGGTTTTTTTATCACAGTATATTCTTATATTCCAAATTATACATCAGTATTTATACAAATCACATGGTTGGCCAAGTTAACTGAATAATTTGTTTCCACTTTGCAATTTGTGTGACGTTATTAGTAACAATTTTATTTGATAAAATGCGTGAAATGATTTTAAAAACAGTTTGCACTAGCTAATTTGTAGATCAATTTAACAAGTAATAATAATATTAACTTTTGATTATTTTTTTCCTTTTCAATTGTTTGATTTAAATTAGAAACCTTTTTTTTCAAGATCATTTTTAGATCCACGTGAAAACATACACTCTTCCAATGCCCTTCAATAAGATTAAAGAAAAAATAATTTCAGATTACACTATTTGTTAAAATAATACATCAATTATTTATAAGTTTATTGACTTTAATCTCTTTTTACATGTAATAAAAATAATGATAATGTTTATTAATTAATAAGTGTATACAGTGTACTACATATCAAAATCAATAAGTATATACAGTATATTATATAGCAAATTAATTATATTACATAGATTTAAAATTAATAAAGTGTATTCACTTTTAAAAACTGAATCTATAATATTTATTTTAGACAAAAAAATCAACAATTATATATTAAAATTTTAATTCAGCAGTGAACAGCTTTACTTCCGTGGGACCCACGTGAAGAGAGGAGTGAGTGCAACTTAATCACCTTTTTATAAGCCCAACGTGGCTTGAGCTTAAAATGGCTTAAATAACTTTAAATCTTTTACTTTTATAAAGATTAGTTTTTTGCTAAATAAAATTAAAAAATGCACATTTACATTATTATCCCCACTTGAGTCACTCAATTTGAGCTGTTAATTTTTCCCTTTAATAAATAAATTCATTCCAACTCTATTTACATTACGAAAAAGATAAGTAGCTCAAATTAAGTCACTCAAATGGGGACAATAATGTAAATATATATTTTTTACTATTTCTTAAGACAAAATTAACCTTTATAAAAGTAAGATATTTGAAGCCATTTAAGTTAAATCTAAGTTATTTTAACCTCAAGCCATATTGAGCTTATAAAAAGGTAATTAAGTCATCATTGTTATCTTCTTTTTGCTTTTTTGCTTCATATATTCGGTGAATATCAAATTAAATGTGGATAAAAGTGAATACAATGTATTATTTTTTGGCAAAGTAAATACAATTATTAGAACTAAATGCTAAATTGAATGCAAATATAATTTATTCAGTTTGTATTCAATTAATTGCATTTTATAATTGTAGTGGTTAATCGAAAAAAATTGGTTAACCAGTCCGAAAAATCGAAATCGATGAACTGGTTAACCGATTGTAATGGACTGATTAATGGTTAGTCTTTTGAGAAAATCGATGTATATAGACCGGTTAATTTTTTTGCTAATGGACCGGTTAATCGGTCCATATTCATCCCTATTTAAGAGTAACTACTTCAAAGGAACCAGTGACTGTCTACAGTGACAGTTAGTCATCGATATCTTATATAAAAAATTTAAAATTTCATAGTAGGACTAAGTATATCGACATTAAGTATCATTACATGAAATATATAGTTGCACAAGGAGAAATGATCTTACGGTGCATTTTCATGCAAGATATGATAGCAAATCCACTAACTAAGCTTGTATCGAGAGATGTGTTTGAGAGACATACTAGATCTCAAGGTTTACATAGGATTTGAGTTGTACTATTTTATTGCGTAATTTCTTAACATTATTATTTATGAATAATAATAAAATTTATTATTTGGCAATACATGAGTGTGAATATTTATATGTGAATATTTACTGTTATTTATTACATAATTTAGCATGTCAAACAAAGAAGCAGCCCACTCATACGGGTGTTTACCTTAGTTTTGATAACGAGTTGACAAAGATTAAGATAAGATAATTTTTGAACATATAGTGAACTCGAGAGCATATTTAAAATAAAAGAGTCATTTTGCAAAAAATACAAGATTAGTCTTGTTAAGGTGTAAAATAAAGATATACATGAGGTTGTATACTTTGGATTGAGATCCGAACCGGATTAAGTGTAATCCTATGATAAGTTAAATATAATTATCATATTCTATCCTGAAAGCTAGAAGTAGTCGTGAAATGGAAGGACTAAAGTTGGATGTTTTGGTGCATTACAATCTTATACTTTTGTATGGTGTTAAAATACATTTGCAAGACATGATCCTTGAAGGGAAGGAAAGACCACTATAAAATTTGTTTCATACCATGTGTACTTATGTGACCAAGATATGAAAATTTCATAAGTGAATTATCTCAAATTTTTCTAGTGTGAGACTCTATTGAATAACGACCCTTAGAACCCTTATCCCTAAAGTAAGATTCATTATGGCTAGTTTAGTTAGTCTCCAAAAGGCTATGGAATAATTCGGCCTCACGGGTCTAATTAGAAAGCGAGTTGAATCATGATGGATAACACAAAGTAAGAGAAAAAGATAACCTTCTAATCACATTTAATGGTTTCGAGGTTCACTGGTATGCCTATTATAGTCTCCATGAGTAGAGACATAATAGTGAACACGAAAAATTATTTTGTGAGATCATGAGTTAAAACAGTAAATGTAAAAAGGTAATCTGGGATTGAGCATACGTCAAAAAGAAAGATATTGCTTTCACTTTTTGAGATACTAAATATCCCTAACAGGTGTGTAGCATTAGTACTCTTGATATATGCTGGTCACACGGTCTATTTACCTGTATGACTTGAGATATTAACTGAAAAACGTTACGTCATGTGCGAGTGAGAGATGATAGAGTTTGGGTATGCTTATAACTCTACAATAATTATCGTATTTAGTTTAGGATAATTGATTCCTAATTAAAATAGGAATAAGAGTTAAACTAGGATTTTAACTCTCAATAACCTCTATAAATAAAGGTTTAGAAAATCTAAGTAAAGATACATTCTATACACTTTCTACACAAAAATATTACTATCCATTCGTCTTTATCAATAACTCTCCCAGGGGCATTTAGGTTGTGAATTAGTCGCTTTCTTCTCGGTGTGCATGCTCGTAGTCGAAAGCTCGTGCTAGTAACATAAAAGTAAATCACTCTTGCTTCTGCTCATGTCAAACGATTATGCGCTACAAGAGGTAAATACATTTATTCATATTTATTTGATTTTTACTATTTTTGAGTGCATAAATGCTTTCGTTTATATTTTAATTTAATTGATGGATTAAATTGTTTTTATAAATTTTATATTTAATTTTTTTAATGATTAACCGATCGTATTTAACGATTAATCATTTTTTAATGATTAATCGGTTGTATTAAGATAGAATTTATTATTAAAAAGAGTCATCATTTGCATCTTTAAATGCAGAGTTAGGAACTAATTTTCTGATATCAGACTTATGCGTTGGTAATATTAGTTTCCTGATATTTTTTACAACAAGTGTCACTAAATTTGAAATGCTTACATGAAAAAAGCATCACCAACTACAAAGACGCCAATATGATTTTGGATCTCCAAAATTAGCGACGAATGAGTTACTATCGCAAAATAGACTCAAAAGTATTCTTGTGAATGTGTCCCTGACCTACACACCATTTGATTTGCACCAAAATATTAGCCACGATTGTCCAGCCTTTTTAACTTATGTGTTGCTAAGGAGATTTTCGCATCCAATTTTCGCGCCGTTGTTTTTTGCTCGCTAATTTGTTGCTAATTAGCTTGAATTTTCTGTTTCTTACTAAATATCATAATAAAACTATCATTTCCTTGTACTGTATTTGACATCCTTTTGTTCCTTCTGCTATGAAGTTGTTGTTTTAGTTTTTAGGCGATGCTATTGATGCTGCTCAGCCTAGACTAGTATTAGTTTAATCCTTTATAATATTATAGTAATAATTATAAAAAAATCATAATATTACAATTATTATCTGCTGAGTTTTCACATTTTGAAAGCATTCAATAATTATTTTATCGTAAATGCTTTCAAATAAATCATTTTCCATATATATAAATAAACAAACAATTATTCAATAACTAATCTTTTATTCTATTTTGGAAAGTATTTTTATTATATTAATCGCAAAAAATGCTATTTTAATGGTTTTCGTTGTAATTGGTAATAACAAAACTAATTTTACAAGCAAATAAATTTAAAAATATATCATATTTTTTCTTGTAACTTATTTTTGAGTAATTATTGATTTTTTTTCTAATATCAAAAATTCATAATAGAAGAATCAAGCTGATTGTGAAATAAAATAAATTGTAACGATGAAAAATCAAGAAAATAAAATGGGATCAGTTAAATATTTAAGGGTCGTTGTTCTTTTATAAAATAGAAATATAACTATTTTTTTTTTTCAAAATTGAGTAGCATCAAATTATTCAATTTATAATCTAGTGATTAACAATTAACAAGTAGGAGAAAGAAAATTGTCCTTTATTTTTGTTGCTTTCTAATTGATTTTATATCCTTAAATTTGTGGTCTACATTTTATTATTTGATAAAGCTTTGATAAGCGCGACATCCAACACGAGCCTCTCAATCACATGCCAACCGAAAAGACTTTGAAATATAATATTTAATAATTAAAAAATATAAATTCAATTACAAATCAAAATAAAATAAATTTTAATAATTAATAAAATTAAAATTAAATATTTAAATTAAATTTTGAAGATGGAGACCATAATTCCCTTTTAAGCTCCGATTTTTAAGTCGGAAAATATTTTTACTTTGTTCTTATTCTTATAGGAAAAATTTTCAGAAATTTTTCGCTCCATTCAGGAAGTTTTTTCATCTGGGATTGGAATTTTCTGTCCCGTAATTATCTCTAAACCAAATATATAAATTTCAAATTTTGGTTTTATTAATAACGAATATTTTAATTTTAATCCAAAATTATATCGTTTTCGGATGGTTGGCATCAACTTCTCCTCCGATCAAACAAACAAATAGCAGCCTTGATGTGGACCGAAATAAATAATATTAGAATCGTACAAGTATGAATAAATGAGCAGTCCTATGGCAGAATTTATATTCAGTAAAAAATAATTAAATCTGATAGTGCATGGTACTAAGGGTCGTTAAACTAATAAATTGGTCATTAATGTCTCTTACCTACGCTCCACATTCATAATAAAAAAAAAAATTCGAAAGATTTCTAAATTTTAACCTTTTTATATTAAATTTTTATACTTTTTTAACTTGATATTTTTTATACTATTTATTTTAAATTAAATTTTACAAAATGAAAAAAAATACAAAATACAAAAAATAATTAAAATGAACTAAGATGTTAAAAAAGAAATTGAAAAAATATGCAATTATTCTGAACATGTAAAAAATGACGAGTTTCTTTTTTTTTTCATTTTTTTATATATATTGATGATTCCCACAAAATTAACATGACATTTATTTCAATTTTGTGGTTCTCATCTAAATTGGACCTACAAATTTCAATGTTATCTTTTAAAAGTACAAAAAAATTAATATATAAAAAATATTATAATTTAGAGACTTCAAACTGTATTTTTTTGAGATTTTTTTATAAATAGTGTATTTAGTAAAAGTATTTGAAATTTTGAATTCAAAACTGATTTATTTTATTCTCCAATCAAATTTAATTCAATATCCATTGAATCAGTTTAAAAATGTATTATTTTATTTTTCAACTCAATAGATTTGTATTCAATGAATTTCTTTCAAAATTTTCGTTAATTAAAATATCAAATGGTTTTTATTTTAATTCCCGTTGACATAAACTTTAATGGTTTAAGTCTTCGTCAAGTCAAGTTCTCCCAATTAATTGTTGAAATGTTACTGAAAACCATAATACAAAGGGATGGGATGAATTATATCAGTCGTCTCCATGCTGACAGTAAGCCAACTGTGTTTAACGAGATGCCAAGTTAGTTGAGATGGTCCAATTTTCAATAACTTCAAGCCAAATATCGCCATCTTTATATTTATAAAGTAGAAATTTATATATTTATGAATAAACAAATTCAAAAAAAAAATAAAAAAAAACCCTCACCTGAATGCAGCTTGAAGTTGGTTGAGCACAATATCTTGGTAACCGGAAATATTATACTGAAATGATCTCAAACCAGTATTATAAAAATTGGTAAAATCATTAGTCCCAGTGCTAAGGAAAAATAAGGCATTTTCAACTAATCATTAATTAATTAATAAAAATTTTTATAATACTTTGCATTAAATGTATTAATCGATCCAAATCCGTTCAATCATTTGAACATTGATTCATTTATAATCGGTCCAAATATAATCCGCTCACTAATGATCCAACTCAAACCCTTCCAATTCCTCCATTTGTCATATCTACAATTAATTATTAGTTTTGTTTGCAAATTAAATTAGTATATAATATTTATTGTGTTTTAAATATATTACTCCTATTTTTTGAAAATAGGAGTAATATTTTTTGAAAATGAAAATTTATTTGTAAATAGAATAAAATAAAAGTACTGATACTTATTTGTTACTAGATTGAATATTTAAAAATGTGTTTAATTAATGGTCCTAAATTCCTAATAGTAAACAGGCCATGATGCCAATAACCCCAATCCAAACAATGGAATAGGCACAAACCTAATTGGACCAGAAATGTTCAGAATGGAGTCATGGTGTGGGCTTGAAGCCCAAAATGTAGCCCATTTGAGTAGAAAGAATAGAGAGATAATTATAACAAATACCTCTTTTGAATGTCAACTTTCAAAAATACCAGTCAAATTTTACAACTAACTACAGACATACATAAAGAATTTAATAATTACTTAAAAACCCAAAACAATGAATAAATCTATATTAAATGAATTAGATAAAGAAGTTATAGAAATAATTAAACCGTTAGAAAAAATAGATACTATAAATATGAATAATAGGAAAACAATACAAGAAATTAAATTATAATTAAGTCCTAAGGCCGGTAAAATAAAAAAATTTATTAAATAAAATACAAAGTATAAAAAACTTAGAATTAATAAAATATAGAATATTAAGCGAATTGAATTTAGAAAATCAAGTTTTAGATAAATTAAGTCAAATAGAAAATTATCTAAAATATGTAGCTAGAAAAATGGGATATAATGGATAAAATAAATGGAAGAAATAAGAGAGATAGATGGATATACATATGATGAACAATTTTATCAAATAAACAATAATATAAAAATTTTAAATCAAAATATTAGAAAAATGAATTATAAACAATATAGTTTTACAAGTACATTATATGGAGATGATAAATATGGAGAAGGAAGTTTAAGTTTACCATCAATTATGTTTAAAAAACCTAAACAAGAAAATACTGAAGATAAAATGGATAAAATATTTAATATGTTAACTGAAATAAAAGAAAAAGTTACAAAATTAAAAACTAGAGTAGAAAAAATAAAAAAAGAAAAAGAAAAGTTGAAAGAACATACACAAGAAAGAGCAACAATAAAAACTCATATATTAACTTTAGAATAAGGATTAAAGTTATATGAAGATAACAAACTAATGGAAGAAAATATGCTAAATTTAATCTATAATTTAGAAAATTTAAAAATGAATACTAATCCAACATCTACATAAATGAAAGTAGAAACAGGAGAATACTCTGGAACTATAAATGAAACTGAAAAAAATATAATGACAGACAATATTGGTATAAGAGAATATGAAAAATATAAAAGAAAAATTTCTAGATAAAGACCGATGTATAATAATTCAAAATTTACAGTAAAAATAACTAAGACGGAAGCTATTTATCCAAATGGAGTATTATTAGATATAGATGTAAAGAAGATATACAAAAATAAATTGAAAAATAGATAAAAATAAATAATTTATCAATAATATTATATGGATATGATTTACAAAGAGCAAATAATTTCTTAATTAGTACATTAATAGAAAATGTAGAGAAATTGTGGAATGCTATTAGAACAGAAGATAAACAAACTATAAAATATGGACTAAATAATGAAAATTTTATAGCAACAGACACTATAAAAGATCTTTTACAAATATTTGAATTTGCAATAAAAGGATAATTTATAGGAGATCATTGGTTAGATCCAACAAAATCAGCACAAAAATTTGGACAAAAAAATTTATGAAAAATACAAAATTTAACAATATGTAATATGTGTTATTTAAAATAATATACATGTAAATTTAATAACTATTATTATAATGTAGCAAACATGGATATATTACAAATACCAGAGATTAAGTTATTAAAGCAATCTTATGTAACTAAACTACTAAAACTATGTGGGTTAAAATTGTTTAATGAAATACAAAATAATAATGAAATATTAGAAGGAACATTAGGATCATATTAAATTTATATATTTAAACGAATAAATGAAATGTGTAATCAAGCATATGAAAATAGAAAAATAAGAAAAACAATTAATGGAGGTTTATGTTGTCCAATTTTAACTGAACCAACACGTTAGGGATGTTATGATAAAAATAAAAGATATCATAAATATAAAAGCAAAAATTATGGACCTAATTATAAAAAATTTAATAAAAGAAAATTTAAACCTTTTAAGAAAAATAAATTTAATAAAGGAAGATATTTTAGGAAAAATCAAAGATATAGTAAGAAAAATCCTAAAACATGTACATCTTGGATATGTATAAAGAAAAATGATATTATGCAAATGAATGTCCTAAACGGAAAAACAAAGAAAATCATAAGACATAGAATATATAAAGATTTAATAGAACAAAATTATGAACCAATAGAATATAGTGACATATCAGAAAATGAAAGTATATATGACTTAAATTCTCAATATAATTCTGATAATTATAATAATTATTCAGATAATTATTCAAAATTCGATAAAGAATCAGAATCAAATTCTGAGGAAGAAACAGTGATAGAAATTGAAGATTGAATTCAACTTTATATAAAAATCTAATAAAATAAATTCAAAATGAGTTCAGAAAATGAGGATCATGAAATAATAGATAATAATAATATCTTTAGTTATAATAAAATATTTGATGAAGAAAAATGTGGTTAACTAAATAATCATACACTAAGAATTAAAAAGGAAGATATATTAAAAAGAAGATGGTTTAATAGATTATATAAAGCAACCTATATTGCTAAACATTATGAGTCAGCTATAGATATATATCAAGCAAAAGAAAATATAGTAATACCTTTAATTAATAAGGATGAAATAAACAAAGCTTTAGCAAAATTATCAGATAAAAATAGATATAAAAATCTTTATTACAATACAAATAATTATCAAAGTACATTTTAAACAAGGAATAGATAGTCCAATTCAATTATTTTGTATGGATGATAGAATATTAAATGATCCAATAGATACCATATTAGGAGCAGTATCAGAAAATTTAGTATATAAAAAATTAAAATTTACAATAATACTAGATTTTTCAGTAAGTTTACAAGATAAGAATATAGATCAAGCCCTTAATTTATATCATAAATTACATAGAATAGAAATGACAAGTGGATCAAAAGTATTTTCAGTAACATATAGAACAATATATGCATTTACTACTAGTCATCATAAGAAACTACAAAAGAATAATATACAATTACAAGTTGATATAGATGATGCATTTTCAAATTTAGTTGAATATATACCACCAAGACAATTAACCCCATCTAGTATAACAATTCTAGATGAGTTAACAATAGATTTAAGATAAAGAAATAAAAATATATAATTATACCTAGAATACAACATGTAGGAGAAAGTTTATTAATATCTTTAGGAGAAAGTTTATTAATATCTTTAGGAGAAAATTCTAGAGAAAAGCTATCAAAAGAAAATAACGCACTATTAATAGATGAACAAGGCAAAATACATACAAGATCTAAAAGAAGTATTGATTTAAGATCGTCCTTTAAAGCAAAACAATATTATATTGAATATGAATTAGATATTTGAAGAGAATGGAAATTACCAAAAACATTAATAAACACTAGAGCAACAAAAAGCCATATAAATGAAAGTTTAGTATTTTCATTCAAAAATATGAGTTAAAGGAAGATTATGATTTTTAAATTATTCAGGACAGAAACATACAATTAATAAATATGTAAAAATAAATCTCGCCTTAACAGATATTCGAGGAAAAATAGTAATTATACCAATGGAAATAAATATGGACACAATATCATCTACACAAATTTCAATTTTATTGGCATTAGACTTTTTAGAAAATATATCACCATATAATCTTACTGCTGAATATATTACTTTTCGATATGATGGAAATGAATACAAAATTCCAAAGAATAGAAACTAGTCCATATAGTATTTATATGTATATAGAAATCATATACAAAGATTATCATACGGTTTCATATCGTGCTTTCACAAATACGGGATCTGCAATAACTTTGGCACAACCTTATATTTTTCCAAAAAACTTATGGAAAAAAAACTTCTAATTATATAATAGAAATAGAGATTACCGAGAATACTACTAAGTATGATCTAATCACTAAAAAGGTAGTCATATAGGTACAATTCAATATACTTCAAATATCTCGAATATTTCAGTCTACAAATCATGGATGTGATATATTATTTGAAAATAATTGGTTGACAAATTATTATCCATTAAGTATTTGGTCTCAATATATTCGATTAACAACTCCTTGTAAGAATAGGATTATTTATCCTAGACTTCAATCAGCATTTAAATGAAAATCATCACCATTAATTTCTCGCACAGCGAACCGTGGTGAGAATATAGAAAAAGAACTCATAAGAAAATATGACACTAATACACAACTTATAGAAAAAATCACAACTCTAAGTGAAATTATCTTATTATTAGATAAATTTATAGGCATAAACCCTATAGAAAATTGGAAGAAAATGGTATTTATGCTTTAATAAATTTAAAACATAATATACCTATAAGTAGTAAAAGGATGCTTTATAATAAAGATGATGAGGAAGAATTTGACATACAACTAAAAGAATTATTATCAAAACAATTAATTAGACTAAGTAAAAGTCCTTATAGTAGTCCAGGCTTTATGATTAGAAATCATGCAGAAATAAAAAGAAATAAACCTAGAATGATAATCAATTATAAGAAACTTAATTCAGCAACAAAATTTGATGGATATTTAATACCTAATAAAGAAATTCTAATAAATAGTATAAAAGAAAAAATATGGTATTCTAGATTTGATTGCAAATCAGGATTTTGGCATATAAAAATGCATCCAAAAAGTGTTAAATATATAGCTTTTAGTACACCAAGAGGACATTACGAATGGTTAGTAATGCCATGTGGACTTTGTAATACCCCTCAATTATTTCAAAGAAAAATGGATAATATGTTCAGAGATTTAAGATATTTTTGTCTAGTATATATTGATGATATAATTTTTTTTAGTGAAAAATTAAAAGAACATTATAAACATATAAAATAATTTTAATTAAGATGTATTAAAAATGAACTTATGTTATCTAAAAAAAAATCAGATATAGTAAAACGAAAAATAAAATTTTTAGGATTCACTATATCAAAAGGAAAAATAAAATTAAAATCACATATAGCGAAATCTTTATTAAAGTTTTCAGACCAACTAAAAAGTAGAAAGATGGTCCAACAATTCTTCGGACACGTCACATATGCTAGCGACTTTATACAATAGTGTACTAAAAAGAGAAAAGTATTGCAAGATAAATTAAAAGGTGATAAGCCTTGGACTTGGACAGATATTGATACAAAGGCAGTAAAAGAAATAAAAAAAATATTGTAAGCAATTACCAAAACTACCATTACCAGAAGAGAACAAAGATTTATTATTAGAAATAGATGCCTCAGATGATTATTGGGAAGTTATCTTAAAAAGTAAAGATGGAAAGAAAATTTATGGTTATGCATCAAGAACTTTTAAAAATTCAGAAAATAATTATCATAGTAATGAAAAAGAATTATTAGCAGTAAAATATGCTACAGAAAAATTTGAAATAGTTTTATTACCAAAATAATTTACTGTAAAGACAGATAATACACAAGTAAAGTCTTTTATTATAAAAAAAATTATAATGGAAAGCTAGCTTAAAGAAGGAAATTGGATGGCAAGAATATTTTACTAATTTTAATTTCGATATTGAGTATATTCCAGGAAAGGACAATGTATTGGCGGATCTCTTAAGCAGACCAATAACTAAAGAAGAAGATTAACCTTTTTCTTGCAGGAATAAATATCTAATGGAAAGAAACATAGATAGAGTTTCTAAACTCACTACAGAGAAAAGGAAAGTAATGGAATCAATGAAAAAGGCTATATCTCGTATTCTAGAAATAGATAACGAGATCAGTCAGATTTCAATGAATTATGCACAGATGCTTCTGCTTCAAAAGGAATCTAAGGAAGAAAGCACTAGTTCACAGAAAATGACTATTCTTGGCACTACAGCTAAGAATGAACTAGAGCAAGAAATTTTGAAAAATATGATGATTAGACGTTCTGTTCAATTTTTGGATAGTCCGAAATCATCTCAGAAAGTAAATTCGATAAATATGGGAACTGCTTCAATTGGAAATATTAATTCTCGATTGATAACTCCTAGGGATATTTCATTATCATCCCAACAATAGAATGATGATGAGAGATTTCAATTAAATAATACAGAAATTTGAAAGCAATGAAAAGTAGACTTTTTTAAAACTCTGCAATATTTAGCAAAGGTTACTAACGCAGTTGGAATTAGTACTATTTTGATCAACGACACTTACAACAAAGCAATCATCAGAAAATGAGCAGAACCAAGGACAATCTAGAAACTTTATCGATTTGGACTTATTCACACCATATATCCTTGAGAAAATCTAGAAGAAATTCAGCAATTATCAGCAATCATTAAGTATCAAATTGAGATTTTTAATGGAATCACTAAATTGAATAAAATCTATGTTCGTGTTTTCATCATCATTCTTAAATGTGATGATGTTAAAAATATGAAAATTTTCACATAAACTTTCATCAAGATGGGCACTACCAGACAAGAAATAATTCCAAATGAATAGAAGACTTTCAATCTAGATCTATTAATTCTAAAAAATATCCCAGAAATAAGAATGAAGAATATTGAAACCAATATTTGAGGATTAAGAGAAATTTTGACAGATAATAAAAAATATTACACTATTTTTCAAGATAATATCCTTGTGATCACCAGTCCATCCATAGAATGGCATCAAAAATATCTTCTTGAAGGATACTTAAACACAATAATTGAAGGCGTTCTACCAATGACAGAAACAACCAAAGAACTTTTTCAGAAAGCAGATAAAAAATAAATCTCAAGCCGAAAGCAAAAGCTCAAGATAAGGCTTAGCGGAGCTGGACCCCCTTTGAAGAAAATCAAGAAATAATTGAAGAAAGACAACATAAATTTTGATGTAAGCAATGATGTAATATAGCAATAATAGATTGCAATAATGTAATTCAATAATGCAATAGAGGTAGGGAACAACCTCTATAAAAACCCATTCATATATCAGATGTAGGCAAGATTGAAAACCTCAAGCTTAAGTTTACTCAAAGTTTTTTAGCCTGCTTATCTTTTTGTAAAAATCTTTCAAGAAATGGAATTCTAATTTCATAAATCTTTCTTTCTGAGTAGCCTTAGTATTTAGCAATTGCAATCCAATAAAAAATATAGGAAATTATTTTT
Organism: Excoecaria agallocha; assembly: GCA_037975025.1. Classification (NCBI taxonomy): domain Eukaryota; kingdom Viridiplantae; phylum Streptophyta; class Magnoliopsida; order Malpighiales; family Euphorbiaceae; genus Excoecaria; species Excoecaria agallocha. The sequence continues at coordinate 37,183,971 of CM075822.1, read as the reverse complement.
GATAACTTAAGAGAGTCAGATCACTCATATACCAAAAAGTCTCATCAGAAAATTCACATGTCTACAACTTTGTTGCCAGTTGAATATTTTTCAGTAGTCTCTCCTGGTGTTACCAAGCCCATGTTTGAATGAAATAGGGCAAAAGGATATAAGTTTGGAGAAACTCAGCTTAACCTAGAACATTAACAGTCTAAGGATGAACTGTTATCAGAAATCGTTGATAATAGAAGTCTGGCAGCATAGAAGGAAGCATAGTGGATCCCTGAAGGAGATTTAAAGGTATATCGAAACCCTGATCACTGTTAGTTATGGTTATAATTTTTAATTTTATTTCTTATTTTGAAATTTTGCATGCTAAGAAAAACGTAAAAAGAAAGAATACTTTTTAAACATGAAATTGTTTGAAATTTTTAGCTCTTAATGGAAAGATTAAGACAACAAGTTAGTGATTCACAAACAATTATAGATGATATATATAAATATAATCGTCAATTAAAAGAACAATTAAAAAGAGAAGAAAGAATAAAAAGATTTATAAATTTTTTTTACTTAAATCCTACATATAATATAGAAGAAAGAATAGAAAATTTAAAATATAAGCTTAGAGTAAATAAATCAAGGATTAGAATGTTAAAAAACACAATAAATATAATACCTATAGGATGAATATTTTGAATTATTTTAGTTCAAAAGATTTAAGTGAAGAAAGAGAAATAAATTAAGTAATAAATGATATGAATATAAAAAAAAATAATATAAATCATAATTTTCATCAAAATTTAGATATAATAGGAGCTACTAATTTCGATAGTAATATAAAGACACAAATCATAGATAATTTATACAAAGATAATTTTGTGAAAAATACAATAATATCAAAAATAATAGAGACTTGTCAAGAAATAAATGAAAATCATAATAACAATAAGAAAGAAAGAAAGAAAGAAAGAAAGAAGAAGAAGAAGAAGAAATTAAAACTATGAAAAGGTATATCGGTTGAAAGATAGACCAGCTGGCTATACTAGTTTTCAAATGATAACTTGGTTATCATGGTTTTCTACATACCTTTAAATTAAGAAAATAAAAATAAAAACAACAATTAGAAAATTAAAAGATAAAATTAGTTAAAGATATTAAAATTATTTCTGATTTAATGATCCGTAACGAATTTTGACCCTTATTGGTATCAGAGTTTTAGAAGTAATTTTAATATATTAACGTAAAAATAAATTAGAATGTCTTATATAGTAAGTTTAACTATAAAAGAAACTATAGATAAAATGTTAAAATCTTTTTATGAAATCTGAGAAAAAATAAGATATTATAAAGAGAAAAATAAGAAAGACAAAAAATGAATGCTTATATATGGAGATAAATAATACTAGAGAAGATTATAGAATACCTAGATTACAAGAAATAAGAGAAGAATTAATTACAATAAAAAATGAGATAGAAGCAGAATTAAATAAAATAAAAGAAGATATAAATATAGCTATTAGAAAAGTAGAAGAAATATAAATGAATTCTGAACATAAAATTATAGAACAAGAAATATATATATAACAAATATAATTAAAAGAATTAATTATTTAAAGAAAATAAATGCAAACCAAAATATAATAAAATTATTGATAAATGATCTAAAATTTTCCAAAAAAAAAACTATAAACTTTGTTAAATAAATAAATAAAATGACAAGTATAATAGAAAAATTTGGAGAATATTTAAATTTATTAAATTTATCTTCTATAGAAAATATTAACGAAATAATAGGAGAAATGAACGAACAACTAGAAGTATTATATAATAATGAAAATGAATATAAATATCAAGAAGATATACCAGAAAATTTTAAACAAACATATTTACAAGAAATGCATATAAAAGAAAGATTAATTTCAAAAATTAGAACAACTTTAATTACTATTAGAAATGATCTTAGAAGACAACAAGGTTAAAAGAAAGAAATATATGTATCAAAAAAAAAAGTTTGCAATAGACAAAGTTTTTTGTCTTTAGCGAAAATGATATTTTTAAAAATGAATAAAGAAAAAGTAAATAAAAATGAAAAAATCCCAAGAATAGAATTTCAGTATTGGCCAATAGATTAATTTTGAAATGTTCCATTTTGATAGGGTAGCTTTGGGCTAAACAATAGGGTGGTTTGGATCCATCACTGACTTACATATGATCCAAAAATTTGAAGTAGTGGCTAAAAGAGCCCAATTATATAATTTTCACTTGTAATTGCCTTTTCTTGTGAAGCATATATGCAAACCTATTTAATTACATAGATCAATAGAATGCGTAAAAAATATTAATTTTGAATTATTTCTTTAAAATTTATACTTCTTTTGTATTTATAATTGAAGTAAAAAAGCCTCGAATTCTAGTTATATTATAATTTAAGAAAGAACTTTGAAATGATGATCGATATCTATCCCAGTTTTACATACTTGTTATTTATAATTATTTACATTGATTTTCATTCGTATAGAAAATCAATATAAATAATATTATTTACAATAGATAACAAGACATACATTTGATCTTAAAAAACAAATCTAAAAAATAAATAAAGATAATATTAAATAATATATAAAAAAAAAATAAAGTGGTTCATGAGATTGAAATCTAAAACATCCTGACGAGTGATGAGCATATTTTTGCCATTAAACAACACCCTTCAGGTTATAAAATATAATAATTTTAAATTTTAATCAAACTCCACAACAGTCAGCTACCGATGTCTACATCCACCTATATGTTATAGGTTGCAAAAAAAAATTAAAATACCTCATTTTTTCAATTATTTTTCAAAATACTCTAAAATTTCAAATACTTTTATAAAGTCATGTGTTTTTCCATCATAATATTACGCAAACACAATTTTTGTTTTTTTCCGTTTCATATGGCTACTGTGATAAAGCTGAGTTTAGAAGTTGCAATCACTCAACCCATTTAGAATGATTTACAAAGCTATTGACAGAAGTTACAACCTGCAACCTAAATTGCTCTGAAAAGAAAGTAGAAAATCAACTCATTGGTACAGAAACACATGATCTCCGAATGGTAAATAATATCCTGCTTTGGCAACGCCAGTCATTGAAAACGCTTTTTTATAACAGCTCCTGCAAAACAAATTGCATATGCAATTCTTCAATTACCTTCATATCTTTCTCGAAAAAGGCATTGGAGGACGAAGCAGATTGAGAGAGAGGGAAAGTACAGTTCAGAAGTCTTGTGATGTATAAAATTGAAACAATGCAAGAGATACAATAGTGTTCTGGTTCTTTACCATTCAAATAATGCCCCACTTCTATAGCCCCACTTAACCAGTTTAAAACATACAACTACAGTCTCAGCCCTGCAGGATTGTGATCCAAAACCTAGTTCTGAGGCTTAGAGTCCAACAAGCCTAAACAGATTGATTTGATGCCCCTTTGTTTGATTCATTCTGACAATCGACCACAATTTGGATGAACTTGATATCGAATCTGACACAAGAATGCAACACATAGAACTTGATTCATTTCTCGTCTTTTGGCTTCTCTTCATCTTTCTTTTCTTGGGGCTACCAATAAAACAACAAAATGAAATCAGGAACTAAAAATAAAAGTCTATGGAATGGAACTTCTAAAATAAAAACAGCAAATATACGTATACACATATATGTTCCTTTTGCAAAGTAAAAGTTCAAGGCCTTGAGATCATGCCACGAAATGTCAACCAGCAAGCCTCTTGTATTTCCAAATAACCAACCATACAAATGAAGATGCACATACATGAACTGCTGCAGCAGAAAGAAAGGTCGACTAGCACTAAAAAGAAAATCATTCACTTTTACCTTTTTTTCTGAATATCATAAATTCCTAATATATGTTTATGATCATTTCATGTAAATAATTGCAACTCCATTACGTTTGTTACCGTAGCCAAAAGAAATATATCTTTAGCTGCTGCAAATACCATCTAAATTTCAAGAAATTTCTTACATTCATAGAACTAATATCTGATGAATGGTAAAACCTGTTGCCATAAAAATAACAATAATCTTGATTCTTGTTTTTTTAATATTGTGAATCGATCATTTTTGTAAGTACATGTGGTTATTGGACTTTAATTCTCAATGATGAAACTGTTTAAAATATAGAAATTACTGTGGCAAATTGATAAAATTGGAAGTTTGTTATTGATTTGAAAAACAGGTGACAGTACATTTTGTTTTCATTAGGGTGAAATAAAAGCAAGGAGAACAAAACATCACATCAAGGCCAAGACAACCGAGAGACTGTCAAAATACACACAAAATTCTATCAAACTGACCCCTGACTGGCTTTGCATGGAGGCAAGCAAATCTTTAACGGAAGGATCATTTGGATCAACCCCAGGAAGCTGCAGAAACAATAAATTAATTGGATGAGAACAGAGACTTTTATTTATTGGCAACAGGTAGAAGAAAGTAGCAATTGCAAACTGAAGAAGTCATACTGAAGCAAGGATAGAAGACACAAAAGACTGGTCAGCCAACAACTTGCTCATATCTGTCTGGTTTCCTGATTCTTTTGTGCTGTCTTGCACAGATAATTGAAGAGCTGCATGAACAAAAGAATAGGCACTTAGGAAGAATAGCAAAACAAATTAATAATATGATTTATTTAAAATTTTCAGTATTCATTTATAATAAATTTTCTGAAGAAATTTTAAAAATATATAGAAAATTGTTATGGTTTAGTGCCTGAGTTTATGGATACAGACACTATGAGCATGTTTCTGTTAATTGAAGGAACCAAATGGAAGTTCTGGAGTGTCATCTGCAAATCCTCTGCTAAGTAAATATGTTGCAAGACCAAATATAAGCCAAATGCACTGTCTTTGGCGTTTTTCCAAACAATTAATGAAACTAGCCTAAACTTCAAATGGTGCCTCAACAAGTATTTTACCAATGCAAAAGACAGGGACAGATCATAAATCAATAATTCTAAAACTGTAACGGCTTGGAACAAGACTCACCAAGTGCTAAATCTGGATCATCTGCAGCTGCCTCTGACATATCTGTATCTCGCAATTCATGGCTAGAGGCAGGATCATCCATTGACATTGCAAGAGCTTGTTGTAGCAGAGCATTCTCTTCGTCCTATCAAAAATTGTAGTACATATTAGTACATAAACTGATTGATTTATCACATGACAGAAATGTGAAGAACAATTAGGCAATCAAGAGAAAACAACTCAAGAAATGATATGGAAAAACAGTTAAGGACAGCATTTTAAAAGGAAATTATAAGGAATAATTTTTTAGAAGAATTTTACTTTGATCCCCTGACCTACCACATCTCTACCAAATTCTTAACACATGTCAATGTATGAGGTAAAGCCCAGCTGCTACAGTGGTACAAAAGCTCAGGAATATGAGGGGGGAAAAAAGGAGAAGAAGGAAGATGAAGATGATCGATCCCATCATTCAAAATTAGTCAAGGAAAAGAAACTTCCTGCTAACCACTAAAAGCAGGCATCAATAAAAGTTTCAGGCTTTCAGCAAAGAGTGGTACCTACCGTCAAATCATTCTTTTTATTGTCAGCTTCAGAAGCAGTAACAGTGGCACTCTCAGTCATAGTCGCATCCTGTGAGCTAGATGGTTGTTCCCCTCCTTTTTCTTGCTTAGCAACCTCCTCTGTGGCTTTTTTGGCTGCTGCTTCTTGCCTGGCCCTCTCCTCTTCCATTGAAACTCTAAGAGCAAGGGCCAGTTCAGGATCAAGGTTTGGATCCACACCAAAATCAAAACCAGAAACACCACCAGCTGCAGCTGCAAAACCACTTCCTCCTTCCCCATCACCGGTGAAAATGGGTGTACTGCATTTAGTTAAAAGAAACAGCAAGGATCAGTATAACGAGGTTGATTCTCTGGTCAAACTTTGAAAAGCATGAAGCAATATGGAATATTCAATTCTCGACCTGATAAGCACATCAGAGAGAGCATTTGGACCAGAAGGAACATGAACTATGTGGCTGGTATCATTATTGTTGACAGCAGCAAGAAGAGCTTCCAACTTCTCTGACTTCCCATCATCTTCTTCACCAAAATCAACAATATCAAGGGCTACACTGTTCTTTTTCAATTTCCTACCAATCATCTCCAATGCCTTCTTATCATGTTTGATAGGACTGCATGCAACAATTATTTTACATAAATAAAAATTTTAACAAGAACAGATTATAAAAAAACTCTACCAGGTGTGATCAAATGCACCTTCCAGCAAAAACAATAATCCTTTGTTGCTGCTTTTTGTTCTGACGGTGCTTAAGAGCCAATTGAGCAACTTGGATACCCGCAGCCAAGTTCATCTCACCACCTATTTCTAGGCCTACATTGAAGGAAATTCATCATGGTTCAATGTAACTTAAATAAATTCCAAGAATCTAAGAGAACAAAGCCATCTCATCAAACTGCTGACAATAATGGCATTTTTCTACTCAGAGATAAATTGAACAAAAGAATTCACAACTGATGATTTAATAGTCTACTTGGACAGTAATTGATCACTGCCAAGTCATGAAGCCCACAATAAGCATCCATGCATTCAGAACCTAGATTGGTACTTATAAACACTGACTCTTATATAAAATATCTCCATTCAATATCTGAGCAAAGTGATCTAAAAAATACTGGTTGAATTGATGATGGAAGTCCTCAAATTAGTGAATCATGAATCGAATTGAATTGAAACAAAACATTTGGTTTAAAATCTCAAAATCAATTAAGACAAGATAAGTCAAAGTAAAGCAATTATAAGCATTAAAGTCAAATATAGTGACTAATGAATAAGTCATATGAGCGATTAGAGAGCTGCTTGCTTGCAAAAAGAACAAGAACTCTTGAATGGGGCACTCGCAATATTCTTTGAAAGTGCATCTACAAAATCAATGAACTTTGAAAAAGTAGATTCCATTTTGATTTGAAAAATGTATGTAATATTTATAATCATCATATGATAAAAAAAATAAGTTGATAATCTTTACCCTCACAGAGGCCAAAATAGTAGGGCAATATTTGGAAATGACTGGATCATGACAATGCACGTGATAGCAAGATCAGTTTGGTTTCAAGATAGTTCAGATATGTGAACAGTCTTAGTCAGCTTTTCTCTCAGTTAAATTGTTTAAGCCAAATTGTTTAAGGGGCTCTTTTCATGACAGAATTAGTGTTTTAAACCTAATTAGATTGTACAACTTATGATCACAAGAGAATCAATGAGCACTATCAATCACTTGATTCAGCTACAATTCAAGTAAATCTGCAATTCACCTACTGGTTTGACTTACCAGGTTGATCAATCAACATGAACCCAGAGATTTAAATTCTACCATGATTGATTTATAATTTTTAAATTTGATAAAAACATTAGGGAGTTTAAGACTTAGAAATCTTGAAAGAAGGATCACCAACTAGATGCACATAGGGGTTAACTAAAAAGTGGAATGTAGACACTATGCTGAATAAAAGCAGTGTGTCAAAAGAAGCATTCGCAAAGATGCAAAGGCCAGCTATGAAGTGCCTTAGAGAGAAGGCCAGCGACCCTGCCCATCAAAAGGAATGTGCTTTTTATTGTTGTTATTTTTTATCAACTCTCTTTTAATTTTAAATTCTCGTGCTTTTAATTTTAATTTTTTTTAATCAACTCTCTTTTATTTTTAATTTTATCTTGAGACTACCTCTGCTTACCTCCCTCATGTATTTTTCCATCTTCACTAAACTATCTTGAAAAGAGATATGAGAATTATTTAACAATTCTATAAATCAGCTCTACAATTCAGTTCTTGCTTATGCATCTTGCACCTAAAATAATAAGAGAACCTATTGCCCAAGTGCACTTTCACTTTTGACTACCTTAGACAAAGCTGTATGGGGCGTTTCAAACTCATTTCTACAGATATGAACAAAATTGAAACTACTTGAATGAAATAATTTTAAACAAATAGCACAAACTTACCATCCATAACAAAATAGAGAAAAATATCACCCAAAAGGCATCTTGGGTGACCCATATGGGACATTACAGAAGACACAAATATATGATGTGAAAAGTAAAATATGAAAACTCTAAAAAATAAAAAAAAAAGGAACAAAGCCAACGAGTGCAAGTAAAATTTTTCCTATAATCCTCCTCAGTAACAATTTCTTCCACTTCGTCCAAGTATGGCTACCCTCAGATGCCACCATGTCAAGGAATTCAAAGAAAAAGGCACACTTTAGGAAATAGGTCCTTTTATTGCTTGAAGAACAAAGCAAAAAAGATTTTACCCAACTGACTTGAAGTGAAAATTTTAAGAGCAAAATAATCCCATACATTGTTATTCATGTACAAAGCCATATCCTAAACTCCTCTAGAGTGGAAGAAATAAGGTACTTAGTACACTATTTTTTGTTTTTATCAATTAGGCTTTTAATAAATACAGATACCATCTGCAACCCAACAATATATATTGCCATAACTAACAAAGAAAACAGAATTGCAAAACACAATCCTAAAATTGAACTTCCAGCCTTAAATTTCAAATTCTGTGCTTCAAACCGAAAAAACATCAAAGATAGGAAACCTATACAAAAAAAGTAAAATAAAGACCAAGTCAGTATTCACACTCCATCTGCAGAACCCCCACCCCCCCTTCCATTTCTCCTAGTTCTCAAATGGACTTGAGCACTAGGAAGTACAAAATCAATTACTACCGTGAAAACCACATTGTTGCAAACCTAAATTTCAGAAACTTCTAAACATTCAAAAGCATGAATCTCCATGTTTCACAATGTAAACAAAACCGAAATACCAGTGAGAAAAGATATCAGAAACTAACCGTGCATGCAAGCTAGGATCTTGCCAAGGTCGCTAGTAGGAGTGACCAAAACCCGAACCCCCTTTCCAGCCATTGTAAGAACTCCCACAGTATTCTCCGGATTGGACTACAAACACAAACACAAACACAAAAGCACACAGGTTCAAGAAGATATAACAACAAAAAGCACAAAATAAAATTACAAATAATTCAGTCTAACTAAGACAAAGAAACCCTAAAACAAAAGCATTCTCAGAGACAAATGCAAACCATAAACTAATTTCAGACCTGAGTTTTAGCTCCACAAATAAGATTAACAGCATCAGCTTGAGCCTGAAATCTCGAAGGTGAGTAATCACCATTTCGCATCCATTCCGAATTATCAATACAGATCATTGTCGCCTATTTATCAAAGAAATGACGGTTACAGTAAAATCATTATCCAAACAACCGATTGAAACATAAAGAACATCAAATAAAACCCTGAATTGAAGGAATTAAGAGAATAGTAAGGTTTACCTCGAGCACCATGTCTAAAGAATGTAGGAGAAGCGAAGAATCGAGCAAGAAACAGAGAGATGATGAACTGGAACTGTGAAGGAGAAGAAATAATTTTTTTTTTTTGTCCAAGAAATAAGACGATGGCCACTTTAAAGTATGAGGGGGATTCAACTCGGGTGCGATCGGGACTATAGCTGCTCATGCTGAGTCTGTTTTCCATTGGTTGGAATATTTTACGCAAATTTTTCCAGAGGCTACAAGAAAAAAAAATGGAACGGGTACGGAATAAGGATCAACTTTATTTGCAAAAATATTAAAAATTATATAAATTTATTTTTAAAATGCAGTGAATAAATATAAAAGATAAAAAGAATAAATATAACATATATATAAAGCTAAAGAAATATTGTAGAGAAAAGATTTGTATTTTTTTTTTGGTGTATTGAATAACTTAAAATAAATTTATTTATAAACCGAAAAACTTAATGTAGAAGGCAATAGATAGAGTTTGAATAAGAAACTTTGAATAAGGACAAAGTACTAGTAAACTTAGAGTAAATAGTCATCTACAGTCAACAAATATTTTACATCACTTTCCCGTTTGATGACTATATATAATGAATATGTCTAATTAAAATATTGCTAAAAAAGATCCGGTTGATAAATATTTAGCACCCAAAAAAAAGTACTATATCCATATGTATATATTTCCCTTGAAAAATATAATCAGCTATGCTTATTGATAATTGAACTTGATAATACTTTTACGGAAAGATCAATTAGTTTATCACTTGAACAAATTTTGCAATTTGTTATTTTTTCGTAATGTTATACCGTTGACTGTTATTTCGAACAATAATATACACACTCTTTTAATGTGTAAAATTGTAACTCTCAATAATTTGGTCTCTTAATTAACTTGATAAATAGACAACATTAAATAGCTCAATAATCACTGCTCTTACAGCCAGCCAAAATATTTGATATTTTTTAGTATCAGAACTTTTATTCTAAATATCTTATATGAGTCTAATTTAATATAGATTGTTTCTGTTCTTTTATCTTATCATCTTGATATTGACATTTTTTGATAATTAAAAACTCATACTATAGTCATTATTTTTCATAAAACAACTAAATTTGTAAATAAATTATCAATAATAATTATAATCCACATTTTCGTATAATTTACCTATTATTAAAATTGTTTTTGAAGTTATTTTCTAGAAATGCATAGTTGTTGATTGATACTTTTTGTTTTTTCTACAGTATTATTTTTAAAATTTTTTCATTTCATTTTTCTTTTTTAAAAAATAATATTTTTTGCATTAAAATATCTATCATACTTTTGGATAAAATATAGATTCGGTGATAATATTATAAAATTTCCTATAATCAATTAATATGGCTCTTTACCTTTTTCTATTGATAAGCCATTATACCAATTTTGAGGGATTATGGACATTTATAATTCATGAGATTTATAGTATATACTTTTCTTTGAATGTTTGTTAATGTATATTGTGCCTCGTTAAAATCTGACTAAAGAAAATCTCATAGAACAAAAACCTAGTGAAGAAAAAAAAAGGACACAATATTGTTAATACATTATAAATCATCCCATTAAAAACCTTAATAGAAAAATTCAGTAAAAAAAAATTTAGTTAAGAAAAAAAAAGTACAACCATTTTTCTTTTCCTTATTATAATACTGGCACGTAGTTTTAAACTTGTGCATATAAAATTTCAATATGCAATATTATAAAATTTATTTTCTAAAAATGAAGCATATGGTTTCCAAATATACTTATCAAATATCTTTTGAATGTGCTAAACACATATTTTTTTTAATATATTATGCATGGACTGAAAAATAACAACTTTAACTTATTTTGTAAACTTACTTCTAGTATATTTTCACGAGTATGTACAAGTTTATATTCACATATTTCATTTATTTAAAATGGAGAATTAATAATATGATCACGCGTATAATAAGTACATGACCAATATATTTTTCATATCATGTCAGGAATAAGTTACCTACTCTCATATGGTATTTTCAACTGTTGTTATTCTTTTCTTAATTATCAATCACTTCTAGTGGTAAAAACTAATAATATCAATAGTAATAATTATCATTTTTTGAAATTTTATTTTTATGACTATAATTTTATATAGATTCATTCACTTCAAAAATGAAACAAATATAATAAAATAATTTTCAGGACACTTATACAATATAATCATATAATAGCTATTACAAATTAATGTATTTAGTAATTTCATTCAAATATTTTTAAAGCAATACTTAAAAATAAATAAAAATAATAGAATTTTTCAAATAAAAAACATATATAATTATACAGAACATTAGTATCTTTAAAATAATATGCAATTTTAAATAACAATTTAACAATGATTTTATAATATAGAATTACATAATCAATTAATAGCAATAATATATAATCATTAAATATATTATACCTAGTGACTTTACAATTATTGAAGTAATTTATAGAAGATAATTTATAAGTATACAATTACTTTGCCAAATATTATTTGTCAAATAGTGCTTGATCTTCAAATTAAGATAAAATTTTAATTTTTAAAATTTGTGAAAATATTTTAAACTTTTCAAAATTTTCAATAGCAATTAAAATCATAATAATAGGCACCATTATAATGATTCAAAATTATATAAATAAAATTCAATAGATACTTGTATTGAATAAGTTTTTTAAAAATATTTATATATTTCATGCATGATAAATTTTTCAAAAATTTTATATAATTTCATATCAAATAGGCAAATAGTACTAATTAGTTACATATTAATCATATTGATAAATATTAAAAACTTATTTCATCGATTATAAGGAAATATACATCTTTATAATCAATGCCAATTTATTACAATAAGTGCAATAAATCAAGTCTGATTTTATGACTTTATTGTATATTGCATGAATATCATGTGTACCATACTAACACCATATTTTTATATATTTGAATTAGAAATCAAAAAATTCATATTTATAAAATTAAAACATTTGAATGATTTACCATATTAACTGTTAGTGTAAGCCCTAGCCCCAATGCATTGTAACAAAAACACTTGAAATTAATGAGGCATTTGTTTTATCTTTTGTATTCCTGTGCATATCAATTGATAAAACTATCTAAGAATGTCGTTTCGGTTTAAGTTATCATGTGTGAGGCACATGGTTGTAAGACCTTGAAACAAATAAGACTTCATTCTAAACATCCCTAGTCAGTCATTGCTATGGGAATAACAATAAATTAAGACTAGTATGCTCTCTCTGATATTATGAGTTATGTCTTACGAATCATTAGGACAAGAGTGTCAATCATAGATCATAGATACATGTTAAAGAACATGGTATCTGGATACGATCCGCTTATGAGAACACTACATGGTACAAGTCATAAGTGTTTCTCATATGCAAGTTTTGTATCGGAGTTCTTAGACCTGAAATCTCTATGAAACTCTTTATGAATTACTGTGTATTTTGACATACACCTAACGTGCTCGTAACAGAGTGACAAGTACGGGTATGATTGGGTATGCATTGATTCATGTTAGAGAGCATGAGAGAAGTGAAGGGATTACCCCTCTCAATAAGAGAGAAAATATCATCGGCCACTTGATCAGTGAACTGAGAAGTGTATGGCCATACCGAGATGAAATAATGAGTAATCATTATTTATCTGAGAGTTCAGTGTCACTGGAATATCAAGAAAGGAATTAATATATATAAGGATGACTAGTTCCATGCCTTATATTAATTCTGATATTTATGGGTAAGGGACTATGCAAAATTGCATTAGGTCACTAAATGCCATATGCATTTTCATTTAATTTGGATTGCTATAATATCTTGCTAGAGAATATATGTAGCCTTTGAATTAATTTACTAATTCATTGCCAACATTAAATGGACCTATAGGATCGCACACAAAGCATTGGACTTAAAATATTTAAATTAAGTATTGGACATTAATTTGGGCTTTTAACTAAAGTCAAATTAATGTGTGTAATGGGTTATTAGATTTCTATTGGACCTTGGTCCAGGAGAGAGAGAAATTCAGCCCATAAGGTTTAATTTTAATTAATTAAATGTCTTGTACTAATTTAATTAATTGAGTATTAATACCTAAAAGAATAATAATCAAATTAAAACACTTAATTAAAGGATGTCTTAGCTGAAATTCCAAGATAAATATTGAAGGAATTTCGGCACATGTGAAATTTCTTTATTAAGTGATTTATTTGGTTAACATGTCTTATGTTTTAATCTTGGATTAATTCAAAAGAATTTAAATCAATATATATCTCTTATTTTAAAGAAGTGATAAAGGCTGAAATTAATTATCTTTAAGTATTTGATTTTAGATTTATCACTTAAAATAAAAGGATATATATTGAATGAGAGAAAACACAAAAACCCTAATTTCTTCTATGGTTTTTGCGTGAACTCTCTCTATCTCTCAAAAGATTTTCTTTTAGCCAATTTTCTCAAGGAGAAATGATAGTTCCTCATTCTCTTGTGATCTTGGGTAGTAATAGCAACCTAAGAGAAGTATAAAATCAAATTTTGTAGCTTCAAACCATTGCCTTTACACAATACCGAAAAGAGAGCTAGCAATCTCGATTTTAAGCCGTAGGTGCAATTGTGTGTGTGAGAATAGAGCGAGCGACGTAAAAGGCTGTTCCTTGGCATTGGTGATCGAGATCTAAGGCGGATAAAGTCATCTTAGTTGATGGGCATCACCAAATTCAATTTTCAAAAGACATCATAAGTTGTAAGTTCTACAACCCTAAAATTGCATGTTTCGATTCTTGCTTTGGAATTGTATGGTATGTATGATAAAAATTTTTGTTTTTCTGCTATGCTATCATCACATTCATACCATGTCATATTCCATCAGTGGTATTAGAGCCTAAACATGCTTATTTTAGTGCTTTAGATGCATGAAAAAATTAATTAAAAATCGTCATTATGAAAACATGCAAATCTGAAATTTTCTGTTTTGAGTTTTTTGCATTGTTTTGGTGAAAAAACGATTTTAATTGATTAGATAGGTATTATAATTAATATGACATGTTAATATACTGTCCTAAGATGTTATTAGGGCCTGTAATGGTCGGATTTAATTATTTATACCTGATGGTACATGTTAATTATGAAACTAGGTGCTAGTTGGCATGTAAATTGCTAGTTTAACAACTAGTTTTCAAAATTAAATGTAAAATTGATTTTGGCATGTTTGTAAGTGATTTTTAAAGATTAAATATCAGGTCTGGACATATTTTAAATTTGGTTTTAATTCTGGTCCATGACAATTTAATTGATTAATTTTAAAATCACTTAAAACTATGACTAGTTTGTGTTTGTTACATGTTTAATCAACATTGTTTATTTTGTTTTGATTAAAATGATAAAAACACATTTAGATTAAAATGGTACAGAATATTAAATCAATATTTATGGACTTATTTAGATTATTAAATGACTCATAAAATTGATTTAAATGTTTGTGCATTTTATGGCATTACATAAGCATTAAACAACTAGTTTTTGTTATTTGTTTGTTTTTGCATGAATGCCGTATACTATATATGTGTTCTTCATGATTTTATTTTTAATTCATGTTAGCATATATTATATGTATTTTTAATGTTTATGGGCTGTATGACATAAAATTAAAAATGGCAAAATTGAAAATTATACTAGAGTTGATTTGTAGCACAAATCTAACTAGTTAGTGTTTTGGGCTTTTAAGAGAACTTATTCAATAAGAGGATTTAGTCCATTGGGCTTTGGCCCAGGCCCGTCATGGGATCTTCTCTTAAAGGTTCAAGTACACAATTTCCATTAATGGGCTTGGCTAAATTAATTAAAATTGGACTTTGTTTTATCCATGAATGCTATGTATATTTATTTGCTAATTTGGTGTGATGAATGGATATGCATGGTGCATTCATGGGCCCTGGGTTTTGTAATTAAATATGGCATGCGAGCCATTATGTTTTATTGTAAAAGTTTCATTTCTTTCTTAGAATAGAATATACTTGAAGACTTTGTAAATCAAGACGAAGCCCATCGGAGTGGAGAACCCCAACTCAAAGATTCTTATGTAATAGTATAGAATCTTAGTTGTAGGTTTTTGGGCCCATGTTTGTCACGCTTTACTTTATGCAATTATATATATATGCATGCTATGTATGGATGACAAAGCGTATGCCATGTAAGCCGTAATAAAATGAATCCCTAAAAATAGTAAGTCACAAAGTTGCCTTCCTAATTCGAAACATGTCAAGGCATTGATCATCGGTCACGTAGACTAGGAGTCCTAGATGCGCCCGATTATCTTTGTGAGGCATGGGTTGTGAATGTAGGTTGGACTTAACATGGAAAGGGATGCCCGGACCTAGGCAACTAATAAATGGGTTGTGCTATAACATCTTAAGATGTTAACCCATTTGATCCAAGAGTCATGTACGAGACATGATTGGAGTTTTCCTACCTAAGTAACTTAACTTATTAGGTGTATAGGCTCAACTTGACTAATAAGTTGTTGTGAAAAGTGGATCTTGGCCCACATTAAATCACTAACTCGAATTATTTAAGGGGATATTAATTCGGTTTGTGGGATCATAAATAAGACCTCATTTAATCTTGCTAAATTTTATTGTAGATTGAAAATGGCATCTTCAAACAACAATTTCTCATTGCGATCGGTCCTTGAAAAGGACAAATTGAATGGCACCAATTTCATAGACTGGTCTCGAAACTTAAGAATAGTTCTTAAGCAAGAGAAGAAGTTGTATGTTTTGGATGCACCCTTGCCTGAAGAACCAGGAAGGAACGCCTCTGCGGTTCAAAAGGAAACTTTTGAGACCAAGAAGAGCGACTCTAATGATGTGACCTGTTTGATGCTAGCCACTATGGTGCCTGAATTGCAAAAGCAATTTATGGACCAAGAGGCCTATGCGATCATGGTGCACCTCAAGGAGATGTTCCAAGAGCAAGCTCGTTTGTTGTGATTTGAAAAGAAAGGAAAACTTAGTCCAAGATTTATAAGCCCTTATAAGATTGTGAAATGGTTTAGGCCAATAGCCTATAAATGGGATCTTCCATTGGAATTATCAAAGTTACATAATATTTTTCATGTCTCTATGCTTCAACGGTAATGATCCGATGAGTCACATATAGTGCTGATACAGGATATAAAAGTTAAATCTAATTATACTTATGATGAAGAATCGAAGGAAATCTTGGCCAATGAAATTAGGAAGTTGTAGAATAAATAAATCCCCCCCAGTTAAAGTGTTATGGTAGCATCATGGTGTATAAGAAGCTACTTGGAGCTTGAATCAGTCATGAAGTACAATATCTACAACTATTCAAAATAGGTATGATTTTTTAGGATGAAATTCTTTAAGGAAAAGAGAGTTGTGAGGCTCCTAACTGTACCCTAGCAGGATTATTAACTAACGCTTAATGAATATGTTTAGATGATAATATACTTTATTTGAGCATGTTAATTAATGTTATTGAAAGTTGGGACCTAGGAGGATTTATCTATAAAGAGAGGGATAAAATGATCATTTTACCTTAAGTCATGTGTATAATTGAGAGAGAACATGTTATTAGGGACTTAGTTGAAAATAAATAGTGTAAGTTTTGTGGAAAAAAATAGAAATTAGAGGATATTAGGGAGCTAGGTGCAAACTAACAAGAGTCATGCAAGTGGACCAATATGAGTGTGGCACCTAGTCTCTTTAGAAGTCTCTTGAATTGTGAGAAGAAAGTGGAAGTATTTATGGAGACATGGTTGGCCACCCAAAAGCTGGAATCTCAACAACTCTAAGCCCTAAATAACCCATAAAAATCTCCTCTATAAATTCTCACTTGATTCTTCGAAAGAGAGAGAAATTAGTAGTTAAAATTTTAAGGTAAGCATGCACTCTTCTTCTTCTCTTCCTTATATTTAGGTTAGGAATTAAATTAAAGGAAGACATGCATATGATTATATTTGTCATCTATCCTATGTAGAAGGAGAAGGGAGCAAAGGAAAGGGAAAGGAAGTGCAACAAGGTTGAAGAAGGTGATTTATCTTGTTATTAAGGTATGGGAACCTCTCATCACATGTATGTGTTAATGGCCTTGTATAAGGCATAATGGTTGTGTAATAGAGGTTATAATGAAGTATTAATATGATTATTAACCTTAAAATCTGATGGGAATTGAATTCGCAAAGGAATTCTTAAGATACCTAAAATCTGTCTTAAGGTCCATTAGACCTACCCAGACTTTTTAGGATATATATCAAGTTAGAAAAATGAAAATTAAGTGATTCTAGTTGCTATAGAAACTAGACTCATATACCTATATTTCATATGAAAAAATCAAAAGCTGAATCTTTTTGTATGATAATTAAAAATGGACTTGAATTCTGACTATGTCAGCTGCCCTATCATTAGGAGCAATTTATCTTGTTTAGTGAATATATGATGATTTAAAAATATGAATGGAATGATTTTTAATTTTTTGAAACTAGAAACATATTGGAAAAACTTTGTCTTGGCATGAAATAGTCATTTAAGATGTCTAAATTGATGTGCAAGTTAGACTTAAAAATCTATCTATATAAATTTTAGGGGCATAATGGTGCACATGACTGAGATCATTTGGTCTCAGCCATGTCCACCCTTCTGTACCGAATAAAACCATTATACACGATTAGGACCATCTGGTCTCAACCGTGTCCACCCTTCCGTACTGAATAAAATCATTAAACATGACCGAGACCGTTTGATCTCAGCCGTGTCCACCCTTTTATACCTATTTTGGCCATTGCACACGGCTGAGACCAATTTGTCTCACCCGTGTCTCCCTCTTATTGTAGTTAATACTTGACTTTTAGGCCCTAACTCATTACCAAAGTTTGTCTAAACATCTCCAAATAATTTTATAGCATTCTAACATAAAACTAAAAATAATTTGTGACATTAAATATGTGAAAAACATATTGGCATATAAGAATAAATTTAAAGCATATTGTATATGTATGTTTATATAGTTTTAATTATATTGTAATTGTTTTAAACATTTGTATTTAAAAATGTGCAATATGATGAATGATATACAATGAAAGAAGTGATATGGGAAATGTTCAATGCCTGCCCGTAAAGCTTGGTGGTGGATAGATAGGCATGTCTATAGGGTGAGTTGCAACTACGACAGTTTGATCTCATTTGGGTCCACAATACGTCCCCATTTAGGATATAGTTTTAACCTTGTTTGGATCTACAGATTTAATACCTTCGAGTATTTATACGTTTAATACCTATGGGTATCCACAACACCTGTTATCCATGCATACAAAATTTAAACAGGCATTTCATAGGATATGATGAATAGTATATGCTTAATGATAAAGGATGAATGGTTAATTACGACTATTCAATTATACATAGATGTTATATAATTAGATATAATATGTTGTTAAATGATATAACTGCATCTTATTATTATTGTTGTATGTTGTGCACTTGAGCATGACTATTGTGAGTAGTTGTTCACATATCTATTGTTCCCCACTAAGCTGTATAGCTTAGCATTGGTGTTTATCTGTGTAGGTATGCAGGATAGGCCTTCTCTATAGGGACAAGGTCCACAACAATAAAGCTGACACCAGCTAGGGAAATTGAAAGTATGAAGTTTTGTAGTCTTTTTGGTTATATTTAGAATTATACATTTCTTATTTTGAAAAAAATGATGTAATGAAGGTATAATGTAAAGTATAACTCAATCATAGCTATGATGTATTAAACACTTAGACTTATATAGCCTATTTTTATGCATGAATATGGTGTTGAATTATAACGAATTACATGACATGTAAACAATTGAGTTATTATATACATTATTGCATAAAAAATATTGAAATAGGTAATAATAATCTGGATGGGTTAGTATGGTTCTTAAAATGCTGACTGGAAAAGAGATATGGATGAGAGGAAATCCACTTTAGGATTCATTTTCTTGCTTGGCAAGTGTGCCATTTCATGGAGTAGCAAGAAACAAATGTGAATAGCCTTGTCAACAATGAAAGCTGAGTTTATCACTTTCTCAGCTGCTATATAAGAAATTGTTTAGCTAAAAAGGTTTATGGACCATTTAAGAGTAACTGCTTTAAAGGAACCAGTGACCATTTATAGTGACAATCAGTCATCGATAGCTTATATAAAAAATTAAAAGTTTCCTAATAGGACAAAGCATATCAACATTAAGTATCATTACAAGAAAGATATAGTTGCACGAGGAGATGTGAACTTACAGTACATTTCCATGCAAGACATGATAGCAGGTCCATTAACTAACCCTGTATTGAAAAATGTGTATGAGAGAAACATTAGATCTCAGGGTTTGTGTAGGATTTGATATTTGTTTCCATTGTAATCCCTTAACATTATTGTATGCATAATAATAAAGTTTATTATTTAGCAATACATGAGTGTGAATATTTAATGTGTAAATATTTACTGTTATTTACGATTGAGCATATCAGATAAAGAAGTAGCTCACTCATACAGGTGTTTACCTTAGTTTTGACAATGAGTTGACAAAGGTTAAGATTAGGTGATTTTTGAATATATGGTGAACTCAAGAGCTTGTTCAAAATAAAAGAGTCATTTTGCAGAAAATATAAGATTAGTTTTGTTAAGGTGTAAAATAAAGATATACATGAGGTTTTATGCTTTGGATTGAGATCCAAACTGGATTAAATATAATCCTTTGATAAGTTAAACTTAATTATCATATTTTACCCTAAAATCCAAAAGTAGTCTTGAAATGGGAGAACTAAAGTTGGATGCTTTGGTGCATCGAAACCTTATGCTTCTGTATGATGTTAAAATATATTTTATAAGACATGTGCTCCTCAAAGGGAAAGAAAAAATACCATAATACATGTTTCATACCATATGTGCTTATGTGATCGAGAGATGGGAATTTCAAAAGTGAATTGTCTCAACTTTCCCTAGTGTGAGACTCTATTGAATAACAACTCTTAGAACCCTTAACTTATTCCTAAAGTATGGTTTAGTGTGGCTAGCTTAGTTAGTCTCCAAAAGGCTATGGAATAATTCGGCATGGCGAGTCTAATTTGAAAAGCAAGTTGAATCATGATGGATGACATATAGTAAGGGGAAACTATAGCCTTCTGGTCACATTTAATAGTTTAATGGTTCACCGGCATGCCTATTATGGTCTCTATGAGTAAAGACATAATAGTGAATATGAAAATTATTTTATGAGATCATAAGTTAAAATAGTAAATGTGAGAAGGCAATTTGGGATTAAGCATATGTGAAAATGGAAGATCTTGCTTTTATTTTTTGAGATGCTACATATCCCTAACAGGTGTGTAGCACTAGTGCTCTCAATGTATGCTGGTCACACGATCTATTTGCCTATATGACTAGAGATATTGATTGGAAAATATTCTGTCATGTGCAAATGAGAGATGATAAGGTTTGGATGCGCTCATAACTCTACAATAATTATCCTATTTAGTTTAAGATAATTGATTTCTAATTAAAACAAGAATAATAGTTAAATTATGGTTTTAACTCTACATGACCTCTATAAATAGGCTTTTAGTAAACCTAAGTGAGGTTACATAATATACTCTCTACAAACATAATCTCTGCACAAAAATAATCTCTCTCTAAGAAGCATTTATATTGTGAATTAGTTGCTTTCTTCTTGGTGTGCATGTTCATAGTCGAAAGTCCGTGCCAGTGATGTGAAAGTAAAGATTCATCGCTTCCGCTCATGTCAAAGGATCTTGCGCTATACGAGGTAAACACATTTCTTGCGCTATACGAGGTAAACACGTTTATCCATATTATTGTATTTGTGTTATTTTAGGGTGCATAAATGCTTTCATAATGTTTAATGTTTTTTTTTGAAGAAAATAAGTTATTTTCTTTTCTTATAACCAATAAAATATATTTTTTGTCGCCAGTAATTTTTTTAAGTGGCATTAACTTGCCCACTGCGCGCTTGACCAGAGATGAACCTTTCACGAACTCGTGGTCCATCCTCCACCATTAACATGGAAACAGGATTGTAAATACAAAGACGTTAAATACAATCTCTATTATTATTATTATTATTTCGAAAAAATTTCGAACCGAACTTGATATCTGAAAAAAAAGCCATATGTAGAGATTTTAAAATATTTCGACAATCAAGTCAATTCTTTCAAATAAAAATATTATGAAAAAATTACGGAAAATAAAGAGGATAAAATGAAAAAATAAAAAATCATCACTGAGTAAATAATTAATTTAATTATTTATAAGATTAAACATTTGCATACAATTATGATTCTAAATGCAATAAAATTTTATATCAGATTAAATTAGTTTTGTTATCAATTATTATTATTATTATTATTATTATTATTATCATAGTAAAGTGAATGATTTCCGGTTGGAGGAAAAAAAAAACATTATGACTCTCTCTCTCTTTCAAAATAGTTTTGTTTCTATTTTCACACCTAAAAAATGGGGGCCATGGACCACATAAATTCTATGTTGACACTCAATTAAAATTGACACATCATATATTATATCCGCTTACCCTAGTTATTTTTAATATGGGAATTATTAAAGCAAGATTGAAATTAGGATTTAGATTTAGGCTTAAAATAAAACTAATTAAATCTAAATTCATAAACTCAAGTAAACCGAATTAGTTAAACGGACATACATATCAAGATGTAACATTTATACGTTACAAATATTTATGATGGCAATATAAGTATTCATTAATCTAAACTTTACAAATCATTAAAACCTATATTAAATTTTACTTATTAAATACATATAAGTTTCTTATATAGAATTATCTTATTCTTTCTATTTTGGGATGATTCTTCTATTATTTTTCTATTTTAAGGATTTAACTTGACCGTTAAAGTATTTTTGAATCTCAACAACAACAATAATAAAAAAAATATTTTGAAGAAATTAACGTCCCAAATTGAAAAGAAATTTTGAGATATTTGGTGTTAAATTTTTTTTTCTTATGTTTATCTTACATTTCTCTATGCTGTTGTCACAATTTAGACATATTCTTCCTGTATAAAGCGATACTGATTAAATTAAGATCTGAAGATTTTTATTTATTTATTTTTTCTAGAAGTAGGATATGAAGTTTATTTTTAGAAAACTATCTACTCTATTAAGCAAATTTTCGAATTACATCTGTTGGCTATAAAAATTAAATTATTTAGAATTAATTTTTATATTGAATTAGAGTCTAAGTCATTCTCTCTCTCATATATATGTGTGTGTGTGTGCGTGTGGGTAAGAGATGAAAGAGCTCAGTATTTGACCCTTTTTTTTTGTTATCTATTTTTTAGAAGAAAAAAGAAATCTAGCAAGAAAGATGAGGATTTTAATTTGTAAATTAAGGAAATTTTGTTTAAAAAGGAATATCTAAAGCTCTTGTCAAGCTTAAAACGAAAATTTCAAAATGCAATATTACAAAATAGAGTTAATGTATATAAATATCTTCCAATTTATTTTCATTATTCATTTGAATTTTGATCAGCGACTTATCGATTATTTATATTTGTCAATATTGCAAATGATAAACACAAATTTACATTGTATTTGAAAAATCAGAATTCATGACACTCAGTCAGCCAATGTTACATTTAAACTATAATAAAAATACTGTCTCACATTTGCAATGGGACTGCCTAGAATTGAAAACTACATAAATCGTTTTTTTTTTTAGATTTTTAGTTGATTTTGATGGAAATTCAAATAAAAATAAGATTATTAAAAATCAAACTAAGTAACCACTGTTTAATGTTTTTTTTTTTGAAGAAAATAATTTATTTTATTTTCTTATAACCAATAAAATATTTTTTGTCCACTTATGTGGGCATTAAATTGCCCCCTGCACGCTTGACCAGAGATGAATCTTTTCGCAAACTCGTGGTACATCCTCTACCATTAACATGGAAACTGGATTGTAAATACAAAGACATTAAATACAATCTCTATTATTATTATTATTATTATTATTGTTGTTGTTGTTGTTGTTGTTGTTGTTGTTGTTGTTGTTGATAACTTTTCCTAAAAAATCTCAAACCAAATCTGATATCCATAAAAAGATAAGCGATCTGTGAAGATTTTAAAATATTCTGACGAAAAAGTCAGTTTCTTCAAATAGGAAAAATTATGAAAAAATCATGAAAAAATAGAGAGGATAAGATAAGATAAGATAAGAAAAGAAAAAATTGTCATTGAGTAAATAACTAATTTAGTTATTTATAGGGTAAAAATTTGCATACAATTATGACTCTTAATATCATAAAGTTTTATATCAAACTAAATTAATTTTGTTATCAATTATTATTATTATTATTATTATTATTATTATTATTATTATTATTATTATTATTATTATTATTATTATTATTATTATTATTATTATTACACATACATCATAGTACAGTGTATGATGTCTGGTTGGAGAAAAGAAAAAATTATGACTCTCTCTCTTCCAAAATAATTTTGTTTATCCTTTCACTAAAAAATGGGGGCCATGGACCAAATAAATTCTATATTGACACTCAATTAAAATTGACACATCACATATTATATCCGCTTTCCTGAGTTATTTTCAATATGGGAATTATTAAAGCAAGATTGAAATTAAGCTATGTTTAGTAAGGGGTAGGAGTGTTGAAGTTTTGGGTTGAACCGGCCAACCCGACCATATCAAATCGACCAAACAGTAAAATATTATTTAGGTGGTTTTGTGGTCGAGTTGGTTATATTTTTACTTTTCTGATGAAGAAAAGTCAGGTTAAGGATAATAATTCGGGTTATTTGATGAAACCAACCATTTTCTTCTTCTTTGTTCTCTCTATCTCTCTCATGCTCTAGGTTCTCGATCATTCTCTCGCTATCGTGCCCTAGGATCTCTCTTCCTGATCGTTCTCACTGTTCTCTCTATTGTCCAATTATCATCCAAAGTTGAATTAACAGATTAGATATTTAGATATTTGAAGTCTGTAAAACATATTTTATCATCTTATTTGAAGACTCTTTTTTTTTTTTGCTAGATATTAAAAGAAAAGGACCGTTAGGTGAACTCTTAACAAAGTAATAATATGATATGTACAAATACTCGGATTACTTGTATAGTTTGTAGCCGCAATTACACAAATTACTTAAGGTACAAATACATTATTTATTGGATATTATAAACATTTATTTAGAAAACACAATGTCGTCTAATTTTAACCAATCAAATAAGATAATAATAATAATATTTTAGCTAACATTATGTTTCCAAACTCTCACTATTTTTTTTTATTAAGTTCCCACTTGAGTTCATACTGAACTAAAATAAACATTTAATGGCTAAATATTGATTTTTGTCTTGTATAAAAGAAACATGACCTAATATGTTAGAAGAATTAATTCAATAAAAATTTTCTTATATTTTGAAAAATTAACAGATTTTCTTAAACTGTATATACTCTTTAGCTGAGATGGATTCGATTTAGGTTGCTAGCCAACAATTCACTTGTCAATTTAAATGGATTATGTCGTTTTTTGTAGTCTATGGTAGTCAATTTCAATTCACTTATCAATTTCAATTTTAGGGTTGGTGTTTATAAGGCCCAAATGATATAAGTGGTGGTTCATGCTGTGTGATTGCTTTGATTCGCAAGGGTGATCTTGTCGTATGGGATAAGGTATGATGCCTTTTCTTTCTCCTTTTAGAAAGTTCTTTTGGACATTATATATGTAGTAGATTCATAATTATGATGTGGCTGTGTTCAACATTATTTATGCAACTAGCAGTTAGTAGTTATTAAATAGGAAGAACATTATTATAAAGATTTATGGTTGGGAAATGTCTTAGTTGTATATATTAAACACTTTTTGTGTGTGTATACATATATATATTGATTGCCAAAAAGTAACTTATAAGAGCATGATCACATGCAAGCAGAAGCTGTTGGAGAATTGATTCAAAATCATTAATTTTATGTAGTGACTAAATTAGTGAATTTATTTTAGCATGTTTATAACGTTTTATTAATTGTTATTTAGTTAGTGGAGTTAATTGTGTTAGTGGAGTTAGTGGATTAATGGGATTATAAGTTAATTATTTAGTGGAATTAGTGGGTAAGTGGTCTAAGTTTATGGTTAAAATGTAAGCCTATAAATAGGCATGTGTAATTTGTTTTGATGGGAAATTGGGAAATGAAATTTATGTGTTCTTCATCTTAAGAATTTCCCCATCAGTGGTATCAGAGTCTAGTTGATCATAGGTCTATGAGAAAAGTGGCACAGTATAAAACAAGCAAGATTCCGCCTCACATGTTCAATGCAGAAAATTATCAATTATGGGCATATGAAACAAGATTTGAAGTTTACAAATGATCAAGCAAATTTGGCACAATAGAAGGCATTTTTTTTTAATAGTTAGAGACAAGTGCTCCAAAAGAAAAAAAATAAATGGCAGAAGATTGATGACAGAGTGCATCAATGATGGAAGTTTGATGACAGGGTGCATCAAAATTAAAGATTGATGAGATAATGCATCAATAATGAAAGTTTGATGATAGAGTGCATCAATAATGGAAGTTTGATGACATAGTTCATCAATGGCAGAAGATTGATGAGATAGTACATCAATAATGAAATTTTGATTACAGAATGCATCAAAATTGAAGATTGATGAGAGGGTATATCAAAAATTGAAGATTGATAAGAGAGTACATCAAGAATTGAAGATAAAGGGCTTCAAGAAATGAAATGTGTATTGGAGAGAAGTGCTCCAAGAAAAAATTGTATATGATTTTGAATCAAGGAAGCATGTTGGAGAATTGATTCAAAATCATTAATTTTATGTAGTGACTAATTAAATTAGTGAATTTATTTTAGCATGTTTATAATGTTTTATTAATTGTTATTTAGTTAGTGGAGTTAATTGTGTTAGTGGAGTTAGTGGATAATGGGATTATAAGTTAGTTGTTTAGTGGAATTAGTGGGTTAGTGGTCTAAGTTTATGGTTAAAATGTAAGCCTATAAATAAGCATGTGTAATTTGTTTTGATGGGAAATTTGGAAATGAAATTTATGTGTTCTTAACCCAAAAAAATTTCCCCAATAGAAGCTAATATATATATATATATATATATATATATATATATATATATATATATATATATATATATATATATATATATATATATATATATATTAGTAGCAATATTTAGTTTGAATTATTTTTTCTAAGTACTTTTAAAATACAAGATAATTTAATGTACTTTTATGATATTTTTTTAATTAATAGTATTGGAGAATTTTTATTTATATAAAATTAAATTATGAATGTTTAATAATAATAATAATAAATTGGGACTAATGATTTCTATAATATTTTTAGCGACGGAATGGTGAGCAGTATCTGTTGCTAATATAAAAAAGATGACACAATTCATAATTTGTATTAGCAACGGATTAGCGATGAAGCATTTGTCGCTAATAATTAATATTATATTTGCTGCAACTAATTTTAAAATTCATTTAGCGACATATATGTCCTTTTCTGCAACTGAATTTTCAATTGCGAAATTAGCGACTGTTTTATTATTTCGTTGCAAATAATTTAGTGAACGACCTTTTAGAGACTGTTTGTCGCCTAGATGCCAAAACCAAATTCATGATGGAAATGGCCATTTAACGACGAATATTGCCATCGCGAATTGGCAATTTTTTGTAGTGGATGCTGAAAAGGAGTAAGTCATTATTTTTCAGAATAAATGCTTTAGGCATAGAAAACAAAAAGAAAATTTAGAGAGTAACTTAGAGGTTGTAAAGTGTTTAGCTAAAACTTGTGAAGAAATTCTTGAAAATTTTGATATCTTAGGATGGTGGAAGATTAATGTCTTTAAGTATCCCTACCTTTCTCTATTAGCAAGAGATGTCCTAGCTATTTCTGTGTCAACGGTTGCATCGAAGTCAGCATTCAGTACTGGATGTAGGATATTATATCCTTTTAGAAGTGCATTGTCACCTTTAATGGTAGAAGCACCCGTTTACTGCCAAAATTGGTTGGATTAAGCTCCAATTGATATTCGAGAAGTAATGGACAATGTGGAAACATATGAAAAGGTTGAATCGAGTGTTTTTTATTTTTGAAGTTATGGTTTTTATGTTATAATTTCAAATGAAATCAACTTGTCTAACTGAGTTTATCTGACAAATTTTTCAAATTTGCATGCACTTTCAATTCGAGAGTGAAATAGGGTTTGATTGGAATCCAGAGGCATTAGCATCTGTCAGCATTTTTGTGCTAAATATATTCCATCATACCTTGTAATTGATTAAGTAAACATTTATTATTCTTCCATTATTTTTTTTGAATATTTGACTGATAATATTATATTTCAGTACAATGTTTGGTTGTAGATAAATTTTAATATTTATTAGTTTTAAATTTAGTATATAGCGTTTTTAATTAAGTGCAATTTATAATTATTATTTTATTTTATAAGTTAAATTTTGAAAAAAAAATTTGATGAATACAATAGTTAATTCACTTCAAACCTTATTCAAATCGTTTTAAAATCACACCAAACTATTATAAATTATAACAAAAAATCGCTCCAAACCACCACAAACCATCTATTTTTAAATATATTGGTTTGGATTGGGTTTTTTTTATATTTTAATTTGACCCAACCCAACCCATGAATAGCCTTAGTAAGGGGTAATATATTGTAATGTATTTGATAATGCAATGGATTAAGAAATATAATTAATAGAATGGAATGTAATTGTGATTAGATTACTATATTACATTGGTAATGTAAAGTAAATACTAATACATTTCCATATTCAGTTGAGAATGTAAGTGAAAAATGGATGAAAATCTCAAATGTATGATGCTTATATGTGGCTTGACCAATGGCCATGATTTGATCATCAAATTTTTGATCAAATGGCCATGATTAATTCACTTATCCATTTATGATTGGTCCAATTTATTTTATTGTCGAATGTTTATCAAAATTATTCCAAAAATATCAAAAATATTATTTAGGTTGTTTTTAAAATTTCAATCCAAAGAGTTCATTTCAGTATATTTCAGAGTCCAGAATTAAATTACCGGTTCGAAAGCTAGTTTTTCAAATTTATCCAAAAATTAATTTTTTACTTTTAAAAATTCATTCATATTATTTCAAGAGATTTCATGCGATCAGAATAAATTTTTAAAATTCATAAAATATTTTCTGGCCGGTCAAAATTTTGGTTAACCATTTACAAATTTGCTACTCATTTTTACTTTTCACTTTTGTGACCTAAATGATTTCATTTTCACCTCAAAATATATCATCGGACTAATCATGAATAATACTTTTCAATCGTTCAACAAAAATTTTACAGCTTCTGTTGACACTCAGGTGGCATTATTCACCCTAGTGTCACTGCTTGAAAGTGTTACTCATACAAGTTATAATATTGAAGGCATTACATTGTCAAAAGGGGTGGTGGCAGCGGCGGTAAAGGCAAAGAGGAGCACCAATAAAATACGGTTTATGTTTAGAAAAAAATCATAAGGAATGTAATTAAAATACCACAAAATATTATGGATTAAGGAATACATCTATTGATGTATATATTGAGGATTATATATGTATTTATAATTACAATATATTATAAAAAAAATGAGTTAACAAATAAAGTAATTAATACATTACCGATTACATTATATTACAATGCTTTATACCAAACATGGATTTAGGGTTTAGATTAAGCAACATTTAGTATACTTATAATAAAACTAATTAAATCTAAATTTATAAACTCGAAACAATTAAATAAGTTAAACGCACATACATATAAACATGTAAAATTTTACATATTCATTAATCTAAAGTTTACTAGTCATTAAAAACTATGTTAAATTTTACATATTAAATACATATATGTTTCTTAAATAGAATGATCTTATTCTTTCTATTTTGGGATGATTCTTCTATTATTTTTCTATTTTAAAGTTTTAACTTGACCATTAAAGTATTTCTAAATAATAATAATAATAATAACAACAACAACAACAATATTTTGAAGAAATTAATGTCCCAACTTGAAAAGAAATTTTGAGATATTTGATGTTAATTTTCTTTTCTATTGTTTACCTTATCTTTATGTATGTTGTTGTCACAATTTAGGCATACTCTTCCTGTTTAAAAAAATAATGATTATTATTATGATATCACAACCCATGCAGCCTACCTGTAAAACACAAACTTCTGAGACATCACAGCAGCCCATGAAGCCCACTTGCAAAATCAAAGAATTAGAGCATAATGAGGATTATGCCCCAGATAGATAAGGATGCACATAATCCTTGGTTATATCTGGTAGAGATATGATTGACTAATAATAAGGAGATTAAGTTTAACTTAATCACAATAAAAAAGATAATTCCCTAGATTTTTCTTACGGTATTAGCTGTGGTCTTTAGCTTTACACTACAAGAAAATTGCAATTTAGCAACGGAAAAAGTCAATTTTTCGTTGCTAATCAAAAATTGTAACGGAAATTAGCAACGAAAATTTTGGTTGCTAATTCGGCAGTTGCTATTTTTAGCAATAGAAATTCCGTAAATGACTTCATACTGACAATAGAAATAATCACAACATGGAGAAAATTTGATCATCTTCTTCGAGGTTGGATAATTGGCACCTATCAGAAGAAGCACTTGGTCTTGCCATAGGTCTAGACACAGCAAAATCAGTATGGGATGCATTGAAATAAGCTTATGTGCAAGACTCATAAGAAAGAGAATTTACTCTTTGGCAATTACTTACATATCTCAACAAAGATGAAAACACCACCATGAGCAAACATAGCCGCAACTTCAAACGAATATGCGACAACCTTGCTGCAATAAGAAGTCTAGTTGCAGACAAGATTGAAGTCTTATCTCTCCTTACAAGCTTAGGACCAAAAGATGAATCATTCACCTCTACTATGCTGAAACCATCACATCCTTTTTATAGTGAATTAATATCTCTCCTATAAGGCTATGAACAATACCGAAATTGGTTTACTACAAATACATCAACTCATCGGTTTGCCTTTTTTGGATAGAAATAACAAGCACTACAAAAAAAAAATTGCCAATTAGTGACGGCATTTTCCATTGCTAATTATCAAAATTCGTCGCTAAGATAAATTAGTGACGGCACGATGAATTGTCGCTAATAACCCAATCGCTAATATATTATTGACGGATTCCCAAATCATGGGACATTTTTTGAAATAGTGTTTTTCAAAAAAGCATTTTGAGGATTGGTGTGTCACGCAAAATAATTTGAAAACTGGGGTATTTGCATTCCCGTAGCCACAGTTTGCAGGATCAGATGCAGGGCCCGCTGGGTGTCTGCCATTACACTATCTAAAATCAATATTATTTATATCTTGAAGAACGATTCTGAATTTAGTAGAGTAGCTTAATTGTTGTAATATGTGTGTACGTTTTTCTGTTTCACAACACGTCGTGTGTTCGAATCCCAAGGGGTAACGTTTTGCATTATTCTTTTATAAACATTATATATCTAAAAAGTATTGAATGTACGTTTTAGGGACTAAGATTTGGCTCAATGGCAAAAATGTGCTCAACTGCTAGAAACGTACACTCTAAAATTTATGATTAATTTTAATTATAAATTCTAATTAGAAAATAAATAAATTATTTAATATTATCTTTAATTAAAAAAATTATAATATATTCTAATATGAAAAATAATTAAAAAAATAAATAGTGATTTTATTATATGGAACAAATAGTAATGTGAAAAATAATAAGAAAATTTAATGTATGAATTCGAACCTGCTTGCATGTGGGTACTTGAGCAGATTTTTGCCATTGGGCCAAATCTTAGTTCCGGAAACTACATTTGAAAATTTATAATTAATTTTAATTATAAATTCTAATTAGAAAATAAATAAATTATTTAATATTATCTTTAATTAAAATTTTTATAATATATTTTAATATGAAAAAAAAATTAAAAAATAAATTGTGATTTTATTATATGGAACAAATAGTAATGTGAAAAATAATAAGAAAATTTTTAAAAAATATGCAATGTCAAGATTCGAACCTTTTGCCATTGAGCCAAATCTTAGTCCCTGAAACGTACATTCAATACTTTTTAGATATATAATGTTTATAAAAAGAGTAATGTAAAAAATATTTTTTAGATATGTAATGTTTATAGAAAGAATAACGCAAAACGTTGCCGGTGGGACTCGAACGCACGATGTGTTTGAGAAAAAGAGAAATGCACACAAAAGCTATTACCATTAAGCTACACAACTAAATTTAAAATTTTATTCAAAATATATGAAATATTGATTTTATATAGTGTGATGGCAGCGGGGCCCGCATCTAATCCCGCAGACTATGGCTGCGGGAATGCAAATACCCCGGTCCCCAAATTTTCTTGCCTGATACACTATACTTCAAAATATTTTTTTAAAAAATACTATTTCAAAAAATATTTCCAAATCATTCGCTAATTTAGCGACGAAGAATTTTGTCACTAATTTTTTTTATATTGTTGCTAATTTATTTTCATAATTAATTATCGGTATTATAATAATAATTTTTAGCGATTATAATTTTCATCTCAAATTTTATTGCTAATTATTCATTTACAGTAAAAGTTAGTGATGAAATATTAATTGCTAATATTGTCGCTAATTATTTATTAAATTCTAACGTTTACACAGGAGCGACAGTTGCTGTCGCGAATACGTCGCTAAATTATTGCATAATTTAATTTTTTCTTTCGATATATTTTTTAATTTTCATCATGTAAACAATATAAATAATAATCTTATATATATATATATATATATATATATATATATATATATATATATATAATTTGTAACAAATTCATTACAAATATATAATTGACATAAAAAAATAATATATAAAACAAAGTATTGTTTATACAATCAATTTTCCTAAAATTAATAACAAATTAAATCTTTACAATTTCCTACCTGATAACAACCGAACTTAGGGACCGGTTTAAGGGTCCTACAATTCCCGAGCACCTAGCTCAATGAGGACCCCGTGAGACGACCAAAGGTTCAACTTCTCCGGACCCTATAACCGAGCGAGAGTTCGGTAAACAACGTATCCCGAAAATAGCTCCACCACGATGGACAAAGTAGTCGCCACTAACCCAAGTTTCCTTCGAGAATCGCCGAAAATGGGTTAGTGGTCGGAAAGAACGAAAAACTCATTCTATTATCTCCTACAAATGTGTTAATCCTACCTATAAAAAAAAAAGAAAAACAGGTATGAAATAGTTACTCAACTTTTTCTTGCAAAGGAATTCTCGCTCTCTTACTCAAATATTCTAACTTGACTGTCAGAGACTCCCTTATCGGAAACCCACCGGTGTATTGTATGTTATTGCAAGTGATTGCAAGGAGCTAGCTGTGCATTTTACCTCTCATTATTTGGTGTAATGAGCGTGGAACATGGACCTTTTTTCTGACCTCAAACTAAACACTTCCCAACAAGAAAACCAAACGCCTAACAACACCCTGCCAGGAACACTACAATTCCTCCCTTAACCCAATGACACTGTCTCTGCTTCCCCAGCCATGGCAGTCCCAACCATTACCCCTATCATTACTCCACAAACTGCCCAATCCCTCATAGCTGCACTATCGGCCATTATAGCTCAGGCTCAGCCCTAGCCTTTACCCCGGCAAAACCACCAACCTGCTTCGGCCTTCTCAGCCTTCTGCTCAAGAAACCTACCCCCCAGCATTACCCAAAAACCCTAACTCCACCATCACCCTCATTAACGAATAATTCAACCGTCTCTTGGATGATAGAATCCAAAGGCAGCAAAACCGAACTACCCTTCAGTACCAAGGCAGTTTCTTATCACTCCTCTCTCGTGAAATATTAGCCGCTCAATTTTCCAATATCCACCTTCCTAACCTCAAAACCTACAGTGGAAACACTGATCCCCGAGCTCATATAGACCAGTTCCAACACACTATGCTGGTCCTCACGGCTGATGACTTTGCCTTGTGTAATATTTTCCCCCAAACCTTGGCAGACTCAGCCCAGATCTGGTTTCGGAACCTGTCATCACATTGTATCGAGAACTTTGAACAATTCAGTGACATGTTCGTCGCTAACCCGAACAAGGTGTTTGCTGACCTGAACCTAGTGCAACAAGAAAAAGGGTGAATCACTGTGCGCCTACGTGGAGAAGTTCAATGATGTGGCCATGGGCATACAGAATCTGAACTTGAAGGTCGCCATTAACGCCCTAATCTGAAACACGAGGTGCCAGAATTTTAATGACTCCCTCAGCAAAAAACCCCCCAAAGACTTTACCGAGTTAATGTCACGAGCACACAAGTAAATTCGCATGGATGAGGCTCGACATCTCCGCCATACCTCCCATAGCACATGGGCATCGGAGAAGGAAGGGGGAGAAAGTGCAAGAGTAGCTCGAAATGGGGGGCATCCCAGCAAGATCGACTCAAAGAAATACCGAGGAGGTAATTGGCATAATAGATCATATGCAATCACCACTCCCTACTCCGACAACCGAAGAGATGAAAGATTCACGCCCCTGACAGCCTCTCGAGAACAGATTTTAGATTGGTTAAAATTGAATGGGCAGGTTAATTGGCCAAGACCCATGAGGGAAGATCCGAACGGAGATCAGGGCCTCTACTATGCTTTTCATAGAGATAAAGGCCATGAGACTGAGGAGTGCAGGCAACTCAAATGTGAAATTGAGTACCTAGTTCGAAAAGGTACCCTAACTCGTTTCACTAAGCCAGATGAGAGAGGGAAAAGGCAGAGGTCACCATCTCCTCAACCGAACAGGAATCGAACCAATGATGGAAGGTGACCACCCGCTGGGGTCATCCATATGATTGTCGAGGGTGAGCAACGGGACCAATCCCCAAAGAGAAAGTCCAAGGAGGTTATGTCCGTCTGGCGGGAGATAAGCTCGGCCACAAATATGGTCCAATTTACGTCGGCCAATGGGGCACATGTTCAGCAATCACACGCGGATGCTTTAGTTGTTGAAGCAGTCATCCAAGACTTCCTAGTCTAGCGAATACTGGTTGACATAGGAAGTGCAGTCAACCATATAATAGCCCAGGCATACAGAGCATTGGGGATGTCAGACCATAGGCTTGAGGAAGTTAGCATCCCCCTTATCGGCTTGTCTGGAAAGCCTGTCCAGGTAGAGGGCCTAGCAAATCTACCTGTGCAACTCGAAGACGATGCAGTGGTTCATGCTTGCCAAGCAGATTTCATGGTGGTTGATATTTTGCTGTCTTACAACATGATATTCGACCGATCCCTACTATCCGAGGTGAATGCCTATGTTTCCATAAAAAACCTGGTGCTTAAGATTCCCATAGACGATGGAGTGACCATTATGAGAGGGAACCATAAAACTGCTCGGGAGACGTACTTGATCATACTCAGAGGGGCCAATCAGGACCTGCCCCTGGACAAAATGGATGTAACAGAGAAGGAGGAACGAAGGGCCGAGCCGGCAGAAGTACTACAAGTAGTTGAACTAGAGCAAGGCAAGAAGTTTTAGATATCGGCTGGAAAGACAGGGGTAGAGAAGGAAGCTCTACTCTCAACCCTTAGGGAGTTCGTCGATGTTTTTGCCTGGCGAACCTCGGACATCTAGGGGGTTAAGAAAGGCTTAATTTTCCACTCGTTGAATGTTCAGCCAGATTACAAGCCGGTAAAACAAAAAAAGATGAATCATGCCCCCGAAAGATAATTGGCCATTGAGTAAGAGATCGCAACTTTGCTGGAAAGCAGTTTCATCAGGGAGATATTCTATCCGAACTGGTTGGCCAATGTCGTACTTGTCCAAAAGAGCAGTGAAAGATGGAGAATGTGTGTTGATTTCACCGATCTTAACAAAGCATGCCCGAAGGACTGCTATCCACTGCCGAACATCGACACACTAGTGGACTCCACGGCAGGATTCGAGAAGTATGCCTTCCTTGATGCCTCAGCGGGATACCATCAGATCCCGATGGCCCCATCGGTTGAAGAAAAAACAGCATTTGTTACTCATAGAGGAACTTACTGTTATCGAGTCATACCCTTTAGATTGAAGAATGTAAGGGCCACCTACCAAAAGCTGATGAATAAGCTATTTTTTCGAGCAGTTGGGAAGAAATATAGAGATCTATATGGATGACATGATTGTTAAGAGCCGAGCCGAGCCTCAAAAGACATGTGCACCGAGTTGAAAGAGACCTTTCACAGACTCTGGGAATCAGGCTTAAAGCTAAATCCCGAGAAGTGTGCCTTTGGGATACAGTTCAAAAAATTCCTTGGCTTTATGATATCTAAGCGGAAAATCGAGGCAAATTCAAAAAGGATCAAAGCAATTATGACCATAGACCCACCTAAAACAATCTAAAAAGTACAAAAATTGAATGGAAGGATCACAGCTTTGGGTAGGTTCATATCATGCTCAGCCAAATGATGCTTGCCCTTCTACTGAGCAATCAAGAACCTAAAGAACTTTACTTGGACAGAAGAATGCCAGCAAGCATTCCAGGCCTTGAAGCAGTTCCTCTCAACCCTGCTATTGCTCAGCAGGCCACTAGCCGGCGAAGTTCTATATGTCTATTTATCTATCTCCGATGGTGCAGTAGATTTGGTACTGGTCTGAGAAGAGGAGGCCAACAATTTCCCATTTACTACACGAGCAAAGTACTTCGGGGAGCCGAACTAAATTATCCTATCCTAGAGCAGCTGGCCCTTGCACTCATTACAACAACAATCAAGCTCCGTTCATACTTTCAGGCGCACACGATTGCTATACGCACAAACTCAAACTTGAGAAAGGTGTTACAGAGGCTAGAATGGTCGGGACGGTTGACAGAGTGAGTCGCTCGCCTAGGGGAATTTGATGTTCGATATGAGCCACGAACATCTATGAAAGCACAGGTGACGGCAGACTTTGTGGCCGAGCTACATAAATCAGTTCCCGGGCCAGATAAAGTATCATGGAAGTTATATGTTGAGGGGCCTCAAGTTCGAATGGAGCGGGGTTGGAGTACTTTTGATGAGCCTACTGATAGTTTGAATCTGAGCTATGGCCCACCTGACCTTTTCAGCCTCCAACAACGTGGCAGAATACGAGGCCTTGTGCTATGGGCTGCAGTTGGCGATAGAAGTGAAGCCGAACATCTTAGAGATATTCTCAAATTCCTAACTAGTGGTCAGTCAACTGAAGGGAAACTTTAAAGCCAAAGAACGTTCCATGATCCGATATAAAGAGCTGACTTCTGCCTTGTTGGCCAAGTTGGAGGAAAAAGGGGGAACTTGGTCTATCACTCAAATACCTCGGGGGAAGAATGCGGAGGCAAATGCTCTGGCAAAGAAAGATAGTCTCAATAGCCCGGTGGAAAATGCAGACATCATTTCTATTATCATCTCACATCCAACCTACGAAACCTATCAGGTTCAAGTTCAGGAGCCAATGGAGGGGTTGGTGCTTACCTATTTATCAATACTTAATGTCGAAAACTTTGCTAGAGGAACGAGCCCAGGCCTAAAATATAGTTCAAAAATCGAGCTTA
This sequence comes from Excoecaria agallocha, assembly GCA_037975025.1. Lineage (NCBI taxonomy): Eukaryota > Viridiplantae > Streptophyta > Magnoliopsida > Malpighiales > Euphorbiaceae > Excoecaria > Excoecaria agallocha. The sequence continues at coordinate 37,146,858 of CM075822.1, read as the reverse complement.
TATGCCGTGATAGATAACAAGCTTTACAGGATATCTTTCTCCAATCCTTGGGCTTTATGTGCGAGCAATGAAGAAGGGGATTATATCCTTAGAGAAATTCATGAAGGAATCTGCGAAGCCCACGAAGGTGCACAGGCCATAGCTCGGAAAGCTCTCTTACAGGGGTATTATTGACTAACCATGAAGGCTGATGCGAAGGCTCTAGCACAAAGATGCGACAAATGCCAAAGGTTCGCAAATATTCCACACCAGAGCTCGACAAAGCAGAAGCCGATCCACAGCCCATGGCCTTTAGCCCAGTGAGGAATTGACATACTTGGCCCTTTCCCCCAAGCAAAAGGACAGCGGTGGTTCTTGGTGGTAGAGGTGGACCACTTTACCAAATGGGTGAAAGTCGAGCCACTTTCAACTATTATACCATCGAACGTCATTAAGTTCCTGAATAAGAATATTATAACAAGATTCGGTATCACCCACTCAATTATATCTGACAATGGCAAACAGTTTGATTGTCAGGCTTTTAAGAACTTTTCATCAAAGCTGAAGATCAAGTTGAATTTCACTTCAGTTTATCATCTGCAATCCAATGGAATGACCGAAGTGATAAACAAAGCTATCTTATCCAGGCTCAAGAAACGGCTTGAAGATGCCAAAGCCTTATGGACTAAAAAGCTTAACAATGTGTTATGGGCCTACCAGAGTTCGCCATGGGCAGAAACAGGGTTAACACCCTTCACACTTACATATGGTACTGAAGCAGTCATTCCCTGCGAGATAGGAGTTTGAGGTGTTCGAACATCTTCTCCCAACATAGAGAGTTGCACCAGTCTATTGTATAACTTAGAACGGCTCGAAGAAAGCAGGGAGCACGCCCAAATACACTCAGCAACATACAAGCAGTGCATGGTAGCTTATCACGACCGTAGGGTCACGCTGGGGTCTTTCTGAGTCGGATAAATGGTATTGAAAAAGGTGGTATCTGCTCAAACGGCGGTAGGAGTAAGCAAGATGGATCCTAACTGAGAAGGGCCATATATTATCTGGGAAGTGAGCCAAAACGGAGCATACAGGCTAGTCGATTCAGCAGGCAAATGACTCCCGCACTCTAGGAACGGACTCAACCTTAAACTATACTATCAGTAGCTCGACACTCATTACGCCATGTCTCATATTGATTCTCATTTTATCGTCTTCAATTTTTGTTCGTCATTTTCGTTGTTTCTTCATTTCTATTGCAAGTTACTGCCATTATATTCTAGCCTCAGTGCAAGTTTGGCGGATATTTCTGCCTGCCGGACATAAATTTAATGAATGACCTATTCTGTGCAAAATACTTAGCAAATTTATATCAGGATATGTCCACAGGCTCGACATCTTCGCCATTAATGCCCTATCACTAAAGTAAGTTTGGCACCATACGCCGCAAAACTTATAAACTTACAAGGCTAACTACACCTATGGTTAAAGGGATCGGCATCCTCACCAAAATCGCCCTATAACTAACTTAATTTCGGCACCATACGTCGTAAAACTTATAAACTTACAAGGCTAACTACGCCTGTGGTTAAAGGGACTCGGCATTCTCTCCAAAATCGCCCTATAACTAAATTAAGTTCAGCACCAGACGCCGCAAAACTTACTAACTTTCAAGGCTAACTATGCCTATGGTTAAATGGCTCGGCATCCTCGCCAAAATTACCCTATCACTAAAATAAGTTTGGCACCATACGCCTCAAAAAACTTAACTCACGAAGCTAACTACACTTATGGAAAGGGCTCGGCCTCATAGCCAAAATCACTCGAACCTCTAATAATGTTCGGCACACATCACCAAATAACTTGAATCACGCCAAAAAAAGGAGTTCGGCGAATGCTACCACACAGCACTTGGTCCAGGCGCCGACTACACAGCCCCAAGGTGAATTATAGTTCGGCATGCCAAATACCTGGCACAGAAGTTCCGAATGCAAGATACGCATCGTAGCGAACTCATTATTTAAATAGCATTTTTACTGGGCAGTTTCTCTATTTAGTTAACCAAGCTCGGTTTAACATTCGAACTCACCACACACACAACTATTTTGTCTATACTATCGTTCTTAGGAAAATAAACCAAACATCAAACACAAACATCAAACACGACAAGTATAGAAATAGTTTGGATTTTTATTAAGAGAAAAAAGGCGTTACAAGAGGCTAGTCCTCATTTGGATACACGTCATCCAGGAAAGACAGGTCGAGCTCAGGATATTGCCCTTTTACAGCAGAAAATATCTTGGCGCTAAATGCCATGCATTTCTCAGCTAGTATCTCGACCTCTTTCTCCTCCCGCTCGGATTCCTTATCATGCTCGGCCTCTTTTTGCTTGAGCTGTTCGACCTCTACTTGGAGCATAGAATTTGACTCTTTTTCCCGATTCAGAGCGGCCTCCAGCTCACCCACTTTGCTAGCATTCTTCTCGACCAGCTCTTGAGCCTTTCGATCCTTTTCCTCAGTTTTGCCTATCTTCGATCGTAAAGCGCCGAAGTTGGAACCAACTCTTCGATGCTTGGAGATGAGGTCATTCATCTTCGCGATAGTAGCACCGATCAATTGAGATCCCTGCAAAACACAAAAAAAATTAAGCACTAAACGATAGACAAACAACATCAATAAGTTGAAACTACTTATCTCGACCTGATGCCTCTTCAGGAACTCGGCCAAATGTTCGGCATTCAGCGAGGTGAGGGGACCGACCTCCGTAGGCACGTAAGAAGCCACGTGCATGAATGTGCTAAAGTTTGGGTCGGTGGAGGAATATTTATTCCCTTTGGCCGCCCAGAACTCGAAAATATTGCTGAGTATGCCACAAAGTTCTTTGGGCTCCCTCTCGGTCTGGCCTCGGGGCTCGGATGGTGCATCAAGTCCGGTCTGAACAACCAAAGTCTCCAAAACCTCAACAACTGCGGTCACTGGCTGAGCCTCCGGAGGGGTGGAACCGCCACTTCTTCGGTAATATTAGGTATGCTCGGGGAAGCTTCAGAGAGCTTTTGCCTCTTTGCCCTCATGATCTCAGTAGCTTGGCTCATTTTCCTTATAGCTGCAAATAGAAAGCAAATTAAAACAGTACATTAGTATCATTGAATAAGAGAACGCCGCACATTACCTTTTTTACGGCGAGGAACCAAATCCGAACCGTGAGGATCCAATAGATTCCTCAGGTCCTACTTGTCTCGGGCAAGTTTCCTCCATCTGGCTAAAATCAGCTCCTCTTCATCGGAGAGCTATGAATTCCCATCGTTGCGGTTTGTGTACCTCCTTCAAGTCGTTCATACTTAAAAGTCGGCCTGCACTCTCTCCACTAAAAAGAACAGATCCTTCCACATCTTCAGAGACTCCAGGTTCCCAGTTGACACTCCATAGCCAGGCTGAGCTTGTATATAATTGTGGTCCTCCATACCAGCTCGAAGATCGACTACGTGGGTTGCTTGGAAAAGGTTTAAAGTTAGATCTATGCCTTGATCCACGGCCCAAATTTAAAGAACGGTAAGTGTCCGCCAAGCATTGGGGTGGAGCTGCCCTATGGCCAGGTCGAAATACCTCAGCACACTCACCTCGAAGCTAGTCAAGGACAGGCGGATGCCGGCCTCCAGTTGTGCCTCGTAAATGGTAGTCTTTCTTTTGTTATTGAATTTCATGTTTGCCTTTTGCGAGGTGCTAGGCTTATTGGTGAAGTAGTCCGGCTCAAATGTCAACTAGGCTAGGAGCGAACCGAGCTCCTCCTTCTTAACCGTGAAACTTGTGCTCCCTACTCTCGGCAGTCAGCGAGGAGCCTTCTTTTTGGAGGAAGTAACAGGTTGTCTTACATCAAAGTTTTGAACTTCCTCATCTGAAGTGGAACACCTGCTTATACCCGGGACACTTCCGGTGGGGGCATCTTCGCTAACGCCAACTCCCTCACTTGAGCCGATCTTCGAACTTATGGATGAAAAGTTAAATAAAAATAGAGAATGAGGAGGGGATTGAGGACAAACCTGATAAAGTATGGACAAAAGCGAAAAGGAGACTGCAAAAGAAGAACAGAAACTTTGAAGCTCCAAGCAACGAACCCGAAGATGATGAACGCAGAAGAAATGAGAGAGAATAAAAATGAATGAGAAGAGAAAGGAAAAGGGGAATTCAGAGATGGTTTATATAAGAAACTGAGAAGGGTCCTGACCATACACGTGGCAATGGATCTGAGCGTGGGATAGCGTATTAAAGGCGGTGCATTTTACCCGAAGCGGTTTAAGCCATTATAAGCGACAAAATAGGAGGCCATAATGACCCCCAATAAATGCGCCCAAATAAAAACTGACACCATCCTGCAACTCGCAGCCGAACAGATAAGGTTCAAGGTAGGTCTCCCCTTTCCTAAAGCTATCCAATTTGACATACTTCTTCATACCGAACTCTGATCTAGAGCTCGAAAAACACGAGCTCATTCAGCCCAATCGCCACAAGCTAGGATCTCACAGTATTGAAGGTATCCATCCGCCAACTGCTGACATAAATATCGCCCACTGGGGAGGGGACTTATGATAACAACCTAACTTAGGGACCGATTTAACGATTCCACGATTCCCGAGCACCTAGCTCAATGAGGACCCTGTGAGACGACCAAAGGTTCAACTTCTCCGGACCCTATAACCGAGCGAGAGTTCGGTAAACAACGTATCCCAAAAATAGCTTCACCACGATGGACAAAGCAGTCGCTAACCCAAGTTTCCTTCGAGAATCGCCAAAAATGGGTTAGTGGCCAGAAAGAACAGGAAAATCCTCCCATTATCTCCTACAAACGTGTTAATCCCACCTATAAAAAGAGAAAAAAATAGGTATGAAATGGTTACTCAACTTTTTCTTACAAAGGAATTCTTACTCTCTTAGTCAAATATTCTAACTTGACCATCGGAGGCTCCCTTGTCGGAAACCCATCGGTCCATTATCTGCTATTGCAGGTAATCGCAAGGAGCTAGCTGTGCATTTCACCTGTCATTATTTGGTGCGGTGAGCATGGAATATGGATCTTTTTTTCAAACCTCAACCTAAACATTTCCCAACAAGAAAACCAAACGCCCAACAACACCCTGCAAGGAACACTACAATTCCTCCCTCAACCCAATGACACTGTCTCTACTTCCCCAGCCATGGCAGTCCTAACCATTACTCCTAGCATTACTCCACAAACTGCCTAATCCCTCATAGCCGCACTATCGACCATTGTAGCTCAGGCTCAGCCCCAGCCCTTACCCTCGCAAACCACCAACCTGCTTCAGCCTTCTCAGCCTTCTGCTCAGGAAACCTACCCCCTAGCATTACCCCAAAACCCCAACTCCACCATCACCCCCACTACCGAACAATTCAACCGCCTCTTGGATGATAGAATCCAAAGGCAGCAAAACTGAACTACCTTTCAGTACCAAGGTAGTTTTCGATCACCTCTCTCTCGTGAAATATTAGCCGCTCCATTTTTCAATCTCCGCCTTCCTAACCTCAAAACCTACAGTGAAAACACTGATCCCTGAGCTCATATAGACCAGTTCCAAAATACTATGCTGGTCTTCACGGCTGACGACTCTGCCTTGTGCAAGATTTTCTTGTGGTTGTAACCTTTTTTCTAAAACTCGGTGCCCCTCCTAAAATGTTCTTTGCTACCTTTATATATATATATATATATATATATATATATATATATATATATATATATATATATATATATATATATATATATATATATATATATATATATATATATATATATATATATATATATATATATATATATATTATTCTTTCTCTTATTGTCATTGTATATATTTTTTTCATACAACTAAGTATGTATAAAAAATACAAGTTTTTATATGCAGCTGATTCATGAAAATTATAATTTTATATTAATTGGTTAAAGTCAATATAAGTTGGCTAATTTGTTGATAATTATATTTATTTTTTTAAAAGTAAAAAATGTTCCTACTTTCATATGTATAATATTTTATTAAATGGAGGATAGTTTCATATAGAATTTTTATTTGCATCAATAGATATAATATATATGCATTATTATAATTATAAAATTATACATTTGTATATAATATTTGAATTTATTATATCACAAGACATAAACACTTATTCAAGTACAACACCAGCACCAATATGCTTTACTTTCCAAGAGCTTATTCGAATTTATTTTGTTGAATAGGGAGAAATCTAAAATTGATGGTAAAATGAAGAAACCTCTGGAAATATCCATGTAATATATTCAAATTTTTAAGAAATTGGTTGAGGAAAGATGAAATTAGGAACGAAATGATTGAATGATTTGGAATTGAAGAAAATTTGAATTTTAAGATTGGGATTGAGAATTTGGGAGGAGAAAACTGAATTCTTTTTAAGAAAATAATCATCATTTTATTTTTAATAGTAATTTTGTTTTCTATTTGGTAAGATTTACTTTTAAGTTTATGAATTTTAATTTATATTTAATTTAATTTTCATAAATTGAATAAAAATATAGAGTTAATTAAAAAAATTAAATTGTTTAGGCCAATCTACCATAAAAACTATTTCATTTTAAATATAATAATTGTACTCCTAATGTTTGGAAAGTCTTTCAATTAATTAAATTCATCTGTATACAATTTTTTTTAATTTTGTTAATTTTAACTAAATAGATAATAAAAATTATATCAGAGCGGGAGTTCAAATCTAAAATATACTTATATTACTCTAAAGTATATTTAATGTTTTAATTTATTATAAATTGGATGTTATTATCTTGAAATGATTTAAAGTAGGTATTTTATTTTGTGTGTGTGTGTATATGTATACCAACCTTCAAATTATACTCACTCGTATAGGATCCTCAACAAATTGATCATCGTAAACCGGTATCAAAAGTAATACTCATATATTAAAAAGTATTGTCAGACGACTAAAAATTTAGGGCATTACAGATCAATTTCTCCAATTTCAAATCGTATTTCTTATTTCAATTAAGATAACTAAAATTTTTAGTATTATTAGCAATTATTTTTCGATCTATCTATTACCGGCGATTGGGGATGATTGATGAGTTTGGAAAGGAGAATCGAACCACCAAAGGTCTAAAAATAATACCTCTCAAATTTTGGGGCGTTATATAATCACCACGTATAACTGGACATAGATTTATATTTATTATGATAAGTTCATATTTATTTTTTTTAAATAAATTAAAATTTAATGAACAACCAATTCTATTTATTTGGATGCTAATTTTCTTTTGATTATAGATAATTATGTGATCACACATAATGAATGCATAATTTATTAAGATATGTAAAGAAAAAGGTCAATTTCACTAGTTTTAGAAGTAAATGATATTTAGTTAAATATATGGTATAATTATACAATTATAATATAATAAAATTGCAAGTGAAAAAATAAAAGTAAAAAATTATAATGTCCCTGCCAATTTTCATTATTTTTTCTTTATATTTTAAAATGATTTGATTAATATATATAATTAAAATTTCTAATAATTTAATATTTGATCGAAATTTTACAAAATAAAAATAAATTATAAAAATTTTTATAATTATTTTAAATGAAATAATAAATTATGTATTATTATTTTATAAATATTTATTTTTATTATTTTTCATAATGTGACTATATAATAATTATAACAATTACTTTATCATTATTATTATTAAAAATGTAAATTTTTTAAATTAATAAGTTTAGATTTGGGGATACATGATAAAAAAATCATTACAATTTCTAATAATTCAATATTTGATTTAAATTTTATAAAATAAAAATAAATTACAAATTTTATTATTATTATTATTTTAAATGAAATAATAAATTTTATATTAATATTTTACAAATAATTATTTTTATTAATCATCATCACATAATTATATAATAATCGTAATAATTACTTTATTATTATTATTATTATTATTAAAAATGTAAATTTTCTAAATAAATAACTTTAGATTTTGGTATATTTGATAAAAAAAAATTATTATCAAATTATAAAATAATTTATAAATTTCTGTTGCAAAATAAAATATCTATTTCATATGGTCTGTATTAAAATTACTTGAAATTATACATAAATCACGTGATTGAAATTAAAAAAAACTATATTAATTGGTTAAACTCAATCTAAATTGGCTAATTTGTTGATAATTATATTTTTTTTAAAAGTAAAAAATATTCCTACTTTCATATGTATAATATTTTATTAAATGAAGGATAGTTTCATAGATAAATTTATATAGAATTTTTATTTGCATCAATAGATATAATATATATGCATTATTATAATTATAAAATTATACATTTGTATATAATATTTGAATTTATTATATCACAAGACATAAACACTCATTCAAGTACAGCACCAGCACCAATATGCTTTACGTTCCAAAAGCTTATTCGAATTTATTTTGTTGAATAGGGACAAATCTAAAATTGATGGTAAAATGAAGAAACCTCTGGAAATATCCATGTAATATATTCGAATTTTTAAGAAATTGGTTGAGGAAAGATGAAATTAGGAACGAAATGATTGAATGATTTGGAATTGAAGAAAATTTGAATTTTAAGATTGGGATTGAGAATTTGGGAGGAGAAAACTGAATTCTTTTTAAGAAAATAATCATCATTCTATTTTTAATAGTAATTTTGTTTTCTATTTGGTAAGATCTACTTTTAAGTTCATGAATTTTAATTTATATTTATATATTTAATTTAATTTTCATAAATTGAATAAAAATATAGAGTTAATTTAAAAAAGTTGGTATTTTATTGTGTGTGTGTGTGTATACCAACCTTCAAATTATACTCACTTGTATAGGATCCTCAATAAATTGATCATCGTAAACCGGTATCAAAAGTAATACTCATATATTAAAAAGTATTGTCAGACGACTAAAAATTTAGGGCATTACAAATCAATTTCTCCAATTTCAAATCGTATTTCTTATTTCGATTAAGATAACTAAAATTTTTAGTATTATTAGTAATTATTTTTCGATCTATCTATTACCGGCGATTGGGGATGATTGATGGGTTTGGAAAGGAGAATCGAACCACCAAAGATCTAAAAATAATACCTCTTAGATTTTGGGGCGTTACATAATCACCACATATAACTAGACATAGATTTATATTTATTATGATAAGTTCATATTTATTTTTTTTAAATAAGTTAAAATTTAATGAACAACCAATTCTATTTATTTGGATGCTAATTTTCATTTGATTATAGATAATTATGTGATCACACATAATGAATGCATAATTTATTAAGATATGTAAAGAAAAATGTCAATTTCACTAGTTTTAGAAGTAAATGATATTTAGTTAAATATATGGTATAATTATGCAATTATAATATAATAATATTGCAAGTGAAAAAATAAAAGTAAAACATAAAAGAAAAAATTATAATTATGCAATTTTCATTAATTTTATTTATATTTTAAAATGGTTTGATAAATATATATATACTTAAAATTTATAATAATTTAATATTTGATTTAAATTTTACAAAATAAAAATAATTTTTAAAAATTTTTATAATTATTTTAAATGAAATAATAAATTTTTTATTATTATTTTATAAATATTTATTTTTATTATTTTTCATAATGTGACTATATAATAATTATAAAAATTACTTTATCATCATCATCATCATCATCATCATCATCATCATCATCATCATCATCATCATCATCATTATTATTATTATTATTATTATTATTATTATTATTATTATTATTATTATTATAAATGTAATTTTTTTAAATTAATAAGTTTAGATTTGGGGATACATGATAAAAAATAATTAGAATTTCTAATAATTCAATATTTGATTTAAATTTTATAAAATAAAAATAAATTACAAATTTTATTATTATTATTTTAAATGAAATAATAAAATTTATATTACTATTTTATAAATAATTATTTTTATTAATCATTATCACATAATTATATAATAATCGTAACAATTACTTTATTATTATTATTATTATTATTATTATTATTATTATTATTATTAAAATGTAAATTTTCTAAATAAATAACTTTAGATTTTGGTATATTTGATAAAAAAAAAATTATTATTAAATTATAAAATAATTTATAAATTTCTGTTGCAAAATAAAATATCTATTTGATATGGTCTGTATTAAAACTACTTAAAATTATACATAAATTACGTGATTGAAATTAAAAAAAAATATTTTGTTATTTTCTTTGCGACGGATTAGCGACTAAATATTTCCGTCACTAATCGTTTTACTGTAATAAAATACTATTAGCGACTGAAACCTTCGCAAAAAAAGGCACCATATTTTACCTCCAGAATTAGCGACTAAAACGTTCGTTGCTAAATTTTCTAGAACTAATTTCATGAATAAAAAATTATAAAAATTAGCGACGGAAGTTTTGTCGCTAATTTCGTCACAAAACATGGCTCTTATATTTCCCGCCAATATTTTGCGACTGATTATTTATTCCATTTCTATTTCATCCCAAAAAATAGAAAATACCTTCCTATGACAGAATTGAAAAACAGTAGCGAAACTGTCGCAAAATTTGCAACTGAAAGAATGTCGTCGCTAATTTATAGTTTTTTTTGTTGTGAAGTTGGATCTTGCAGGATGCAAAACAACTTTAACTCAAATGGGCATGGGTTTCAAGCTCACAACCCACATTTCAACAACCCAGGCAACAACAGCTCTGGTGAACAAACCAATTCCCATAATAAACATGACTTGGGAAATCAAAAACCATCACCACCTGGACATTGTAGGATGACACCAGCAGAGAGAACAATATCGAAATAAAATTTGTCAAATCTGTGGCATTATATATAGGTCATATTGTAAAAATTTATTGGCATTTATCTAAACATCTTCATTCAGCTGAAGAATTTCCAAAGGCATTGGTAGTACTCACCCTTGATAACATCGTGTTTGATACTGAATAGACATCCGACATAAGTGCTTCTCAGCACATGATAGGTAAAGCTAAATTATTGCATAATACACATGCCTATCTTGGTAATGACTCTGTTTTTATTGGCAATGGCAAATTGTTAGGAATAAAATCCATTGGTGATACATAACTTAAAAAGGATAATCAAAGTCTTCCATTAAGCAATGTTCTACATGTACCTAATTTAAATAGAAATATTCTATCTATTAGCTAACTTACTAATCATTATTCGGTGAATTGTGATTTTACTAATGTGGATTTTTGTATTAAGGACAGGAGAATAGGTTACAAAATGATGACAAGCCAATGGAAATGTGATCTTTATGTTATATCTAGTCTCCATGAGTTGCATTTTTCATTTAGGTTCAAGTCTAGTACTTCTGATTTGTGGCATCAGTAGTTGGGACATTCACCTATTACAACAACAATGATTGATTGATATCCAAGGATCAAATAAGTCACCTTCTTTTTGTGATAGTTGTCAATTAGTTAAACTTAGTAAATTACCTTTCTTTTCTACTGATAATACTAGTTTGTCTATTTTTAATAAGATACATTGTGATTTATAGGGACCATCACCGATTTTGTCTCTTTATCATTTTCATTACTATGCTTGCATTGTTGATGATTTTTTCCATTGCACTTGGCTAATACCATTAAGAAAAAAAATATGAGTTTTTTGATGCATACTTGGCTTTTGAACAATATATCTCATGGCAATTTAACAAAAAAAAAATTCAAATATTTTATTCTGATAGAGGAGGAGAATTTATTAATTCTAATCAAATCTCATTTTCAGCACAGGGAATTATTCATCAGATTTCTTGTCCATATACTCTAGAATAGTAGGTATGGTTGAACGTCACCATAGAATAATTCGTGAACTAGGTATGGCTTTGCTCTTTCATAGTGGTGCTCTAATATTTTTGTGGTTGGAAGCTTTTCAAATAGTAATTTTTCTTTTAAATTGCTTACCATCAATTGCTTTAAATTCTGAGACTCCCTACTATAAAATGTATGGATTGTATCCTCTATATTCTTTTTTGAGAATTTTTGGTTCAAAGTATTTTCCTTACACTTAGGATACACGCAAAATAAAATTTGATCCTAAAACTTTGCCATGTGTTTTCATAGGCTATAGTGATAAACATAAAGGACACAAATGCTTTAATCCACCAACCAGAAAAATTCTCATCTCTCACCATGTGATATTTGATGAAACAAACTTTCTTTTTTAAAAAATCACAGCTCAATACTTTGCCCTCCTTAAATGATTTTTGGCTTAACATTTATAACTCTTGGATATCTCTTTCACTGACTCACAATATACCTTCTTTACAGGACACAAATACATGTGATACTTCTCTACTAAACATCAACCTTAATGACCAAACCTCATCACCTATAGAAGCCATCAACCCAGCCATGTCATCTCCCTCTACTGATGAATCTTCAAAAAAATTCATTAAGTCCATCACCTCAACTGATCAAGTCTAGCCATTCAGATACTGGCCATTCCTTTGAGTTGGCACAGCTTACTCCCAACATCATTACCATTTCAGATCAAAGTTCATTCATTCAAATGTCTTTAGCCACCATGCGTTTCTCTTCCTCATCAATTACTCCTCTGAATCCAGCTATAATCCTGCAAGATAACATGTCTCTTACATAAACTCAACCTCTGTGCCATTCTATGGTAACACGCTCACAAGATGGTATTCATAAACCTAATTTAAAATATACGCTCTTTGCTTCTATTGGATAAAATATACCTTGGGTTCCTTTGACCATTAGAACTACTCTTAAGTGTGAAGGGTAAAAAATCGCTATGGTTAAAGAGATTAGTGCACTTCATAATAACAACATATGGGAACTTATTCCATGCACCTCTCAACCATATGTCATTGGATACAAATGGGTTTTTAAATAAAAACTTAAGCCGGATGGATCTCTTGATCGGTTGAAGGCTTGCCTTATTATTAAAGGGTAAAATCAAATAGATGGCCTTAACTATACAGACACATTTTCCCCTATCATCAAGCTTGGAACCATTCATCTTGTGCTTAGTTTGACGCTTTCCTAACATTGGGCTATTCTTTAGTTAGATGTTAAAAATGCATTTCTCCATGGAGTTCTTAATGAGGTCATGTATATGGAATAACCTCCAAGTATGGTTGATCCATAGTTCCCAAATCATGTGTGCAAATTGAAAAAGGCTTTCCACAGGTTAAAACAAGCTCCTTGTGCATGGTTTGATCATTTTAGTAACTTTCTCTTAAAGCATGTTTTTTTTTTGTAGTTTGATTGACCCTTCTTTATTTGTTTTACACAGTTCACTTGGCACCTTGATTCTTCTTTTGTATGTGGATGCTATGCTTGTTACATGTTCCAACTCCCAACTTCTAGATTCCTTCATCCAGCATTTACATACGAAGTTTGCCATGAAGGACCTTGGGCCCATTCATCACTTTCTTGGTATAGAAATTACAACAACAACAGAAGGATTACATCTGTCTCAGTCCTCTGATGCGCACGCTATCTTAGAGAAAACCAGCATGTTACATTGTAAACCAATGAGCAATCCATTGGAAGAAAAGACCAGCATTTACATTATTTTTTATAGAAAAAATAAGAATCTAGCAAGAAAGACGAGGATTGTAAATTGTAAATTAAGGAAATTTTGTTTAAAAAAGAATATTTAAAGCTCTTTTCAAGGTTAAAACGACAACTTCAAAATGTAATATTACAAAATAGGATTAAAATATTTAAATATCTTCCAATTTATTTTCATTATTCATTTGAATTTTGAATGATGACTTATTGAGTATTTATATTGGTCAATATTGCAAATAATAAACACGAATTTACATTGTATTTGAAAAATCAGAATTCATGATACTCAGTCAGCTAATGTTACATTTAAATTATAATAAAAATACCGTCTCACATTGGCAATGGGACTGCCTAGAACTGAAAACTACACAAATCATTTTTTTTTCTTTTTTAGATTTTTTGTTGATTTTGATGGAAATTCAAATAAAAATAAGATTATTAAAAATCAAACTAACTAATGTTTGGCCAACCCTTGTAAGGGATTATCTAATAACTGGATGATTTGAACAAGATTTTCTCATCTTATGATTGAAGAAGCTTTATCACTAGCACTAGCTGGAAGGGCACTTTTGTTGGATCGAAAAACTTGGCTGCCCAACTGGTTTAACTTACTGATCTTTTCTTTTTGAACTTGAAGCTTGGACTCTGTTGCAGGAAGGATTGGAGTTCCATACCATGAAAAAGATTGAAATGGGACCAGGAAAACAACTAAGCAAGATGTATATGGTTAATAATTTGCATACAATTATGACTCTAAATGTCATAAAATTGTATATAAAATAAATTAGTTTTGTTTAGAGATGAGCATGGACCGTTTAACCGGTCCATTAGCAAAAAAATTAATCAGTCCATTAATATCGGTTTTTTAAAATCGCTAACCATTAACCAGTCCGTTGCATTCAGTTAACCAGTCCGTTGCATTCAGTTAACCAGTCCATCAGTTTCGGTTTTTCAGTTTGACTAACCAATATTTTTCGGTTAATCATTAAAATTTAAAAAATAAAATTATTAAAAAGAATTAGACAATGTTTAATTCAATTTCAAATGTATAAAGTAATTTAATATAAAAATTACGAAACAAATATAATTTACTAGTCAAAATTTATGTTATATAGATTAATAACTGATATTATAAAATAGATTTGATATTTGTTGAAAATTAGAATATGTTTGATTTTAAGTTAAATAAAATTTTGAATAATATTAAATGTTATAACATAAACTCTAAAATATAAGAAAATGTAATTGCACGCTATTAAGTAAAATATGAATACCAGTATATAATAAAAAATAATATACATAAAAGTTAATGAGATACTATATATAAATATTACTATATAACTAAAGAGAATGACATGATATAAATTTAGTTTAATATAAAAAAATAATATATATAAAAGTTAATCATATATTATATATAAATATTACTATATAATTAAAGAGAACGATATAATATAAATTAAGGTATAAAAATAAAAATATAATTTAAATATATTTTAAAATATTATTTTATGTAAATTTTAGAGAGAAATAGAAAAAGTTGAAGATATAAAAAATAAATAAATAAATGAATAAATAAATAAATAAATAAATAAATATATATATATATATATATATATATATATATATATATATATATGAACCGGTTAACTATTGACTAACGGTTAACCGGTACCTAAAAATTTAAACCGTAACTATTAACTAAAAATATAAAAATTAAAAACCGTAACCGAGTCCATCGGATCGGTTAATCATAAAAATAGGTTCGATTTCGGACCGATTTTACGGTTAACCATATTTTCGGTTTTTTTTGCTCATCCCTAGTTTTGTTGTTATTATTATTATTATTATTACACATGCATCATAGTACAGTGTATGATTTCCGGTTGGAGAAAAGAAAACCTTATGACTCTTTCTCTCTTCCGAAATAATTTTGTTTCCATTTTCACACCTAAAAAATGGGGCCATGGACCCAATAAATTCTATGTTGACACTCAACTAAAATTGACCCATCATATATTATATCCGCTTTCCCTAGTTATTTTTAATATGGGAATTATTAAAGCGTGATTGAAATTAGGGTTATAATGAAATTTGCTAAGTAACTTTGTTAAAACATATAATTTATTTGAGATGTTTGGTTTCAATTAGTTAAATTCCTCCCCTCATACGAGGTTATATTCTTTTTAAGGTTAACAATTAAACTCTATCAATTTTCCTATTTTCTTAAATATTAAAAATATTGTAATAAATGATGTAATTTTAATTGAGATGGCAAGATTCAGTTTACTTGCCACATTGCCCCACTTCAAAACCTGGTTTTGGAAAGAATTTTCCTCTTATTATAGTCATATTTTACCCGATTATATCTACATCTAACACTTATCATTGAAATATTATGTAGATAATGGTGGTCCACACACACTTCCTTTTCTGTAGGAAGTCTATTAATTCAAGGATTAAATATGTTCAGAAATTAATTTTTATTTTTAATTTAGATTTTTTTTAATCATTCACAATGCTTTATACGCGTTAAAAATTGTCAAAAAAATATTCAACTGATGCTAAAATGAATTTGTGATCACACTGGCTTAAGTGGGCCAGCGACAGAACAAAATCCCATGGATTTGGTTAACTACATATTGAATTAAATGCCAAATTTCATCATTTTGGAAGCCCAATGAAATTGTATAGAGTGGATTTGGTTCCGTTCAATCAGGTCGGTAGGCTTATAAAATATATATATATATACATATTAAAATAGAAATATATATGTTAAACAAATAACATGTTCAAAATTTTGTCAATTTTAGGCTTATAAAAATAGAATTGATCCAATTAAATACAAGTTTATTTTGAGAACTGAATCGATCGAAGAAAAACAAAAACAAAAAGAAAATCAAATAGACTCTGCCATTATTTATAAAATATTGGGAATAAATAACTCTAATTTCATGAGTTTAACTTAGTTGCCTGATTAGAAGAGCAGAAGAAACCCTTTCCAAATTTCCCTCAGAAGCAGAAGTTTGAAATCCTGAAGCTTGCAAAGATGAAGCTGAAACTGGTACGCGAGCTGAAACTTCTAAATCAATTATTCAAACAAACAACCACATAAATTTGCTACCGGAAGAAAAAAAAAAATAATATAAAAAAATATAGAAATGTACTCCAGATGAATAGTCATCTCAAATAGACCTAAGCATTTGCTTTTGTTTTGAAAAGGGGAAAAAGGTATTGCAAAGCAAACATCAAACATACATTTATTAATATCTCTGATAAACTCAATGAGCTGCTATTACACCGTGCACAAATCTCTGCAGGGTGACAGTGGTGCCAAAAACCGGCACTAAAACAAGCCGGTTTCCAACCAAGCACGGGTCTCATGTGTCGGATACTGGCATACAAATATTGTTGGTTTTCAGCATACCAAAGGGTCAAATATGCGGATCCTACAATGTCAGATACAGACACCTTTATATGCCGGTTTCCAACACTTATTTTTCCTAAATAAGTTCACTGTAATCCCTATTTTTCAATTTCTTTCAAAATAAATTCCATTTTCAAAAAAAATCCCCATAAACAGAGCTTGAACTTGCATTTCACTATCTCATTCTAAGAATGGTGCTGACGAAATAAAATTCACTTTATTATACATAGCATATAATAATAGCATTAAATTGATAGTAAGGCAAGTATCAACATAATAAGTAAATACTAATTTTTAAGCAGCTGAATCTAGATGTTGTTGAACCTGGGAGACACATGAGCTTTGAGTGGATTTTTCATAACCGCAGTAACCTCATGCTTTTCAGACAAATCAACAGTATCTCCATCCACAGCTTTCCATTCCAAATTCCATACCAAATTGACAACAAAATACTCCAAATGAAGCATTGCCAAACTATAAGCAGGGCACATCCTTCTTCCAACTCCAAATGGCATCATCTTAATCTCTCTACTACCTTTTAAATCATGCATAATTTCTCTTTCACTACCCATAAATCTCTCAGGATTAAACATCATGGGATCATCTTCCCAGACCTTAGGGTCCCATCCCATTTCTGCTGCCGTAAAAATTACTATCCCATTTTTAGGCACCAAGTATTTATCCAACATTACATCTTCAGTAACAGCATGGAGCAACACAAAATGTGTAGGTGGGTGCCTTCTTAGACTTTCTAAAATTACAGCTTTTAAATATGCCATCTTTTCTAGATCTTCTTCTTTTATTATCTCTTGTGAATCTCCAACAACTTCTTTTATTTCCATAATTAGCTTCTCTTGAATGTTTGGGTACTTGACCAAATTCGCCATTATCCATTCCAAAGCTGTGGAAGTTGTGTCAGTGCCTCCGTTAAGCGACTCATTGCATAAGGTAACCATTTCTTCTTCATTTATCTTTCTGTTTTTACCAGGAAGTTGCAAATCTAACAGTGTATCCACGTAGGTTAAGACTTGTTCACCATTTGTGTCATGTTTCATTTTCTTTGTTTGTCGAATCAAAGGAACCAAGTAGTCTTCTTGTTTTTTCCGAAGCTTCAACACTTTTGACCAGCGCTTACAAGAACAGGATTCTGCAAAATCTTGGCAAGAAGTTGAGGACACTAAAACTGGGACTTTCAAAGAACATGGCACGCTCAAGTCTCATGATTTCTTGAACTTGTTTCTCATCGATCTTGTGGCCAAAACACATGATGGATAACAGGAAAAATATGGCGTATCGAAAATGTTCGATAATGCTAACATTGTTGAACACTGACGGTGTTTTCAATCGGTGGAGGAGGATTTGGAGCACCCATTTTCAAGCGTTAGAGTATGAGTTGACCCGGGAAGGGTGGAAGTTCCAGAAATGAGATTTTGCCGAAAAATCCATCATTTAGGACCGTAACAGGCTGCGCTGATGTTTTTTGATTACTGGTGATGATTTCGGTTACACCAATAGCTAGTGGGCGGCCGGCAAAAACTGCACCGTTTTGAATTAAAGCTTGGTGCGCAAGGTAGCGTTCTGCGACGCTGATGAAGAGCTGACGGCCGAGGCGAAGGGTGAGGATAGAGCCGTAGGCGGTGTGGAGAGAGTGGAGAATGGACTCAGGTTCAACGGATTTGGGAAGCCAATGAAGAATGCCGATGATAGGGAAGTGAAGGGGAGTTGAAGATGGCATAAATTGAGACAGAGACGAAGACGAGAAACCAACGTTATTAAATTTGGAACCGATAAAGAATCGGAAAGGTAAAGGGTTCATAGTTCTACCGAATCATTGGAGTTCAATTGGATTTTTTTTTTAAATAATATTATTTTCTTTAATTTTTTATAAACATTATGAAAATATCACTATATAAAAAAATTAAAAATAATTTTTAAAAATATATTTATCATCAAAAATTAATAATAAAATAATATTTTCAACTAATTTGATATTTACAACAAAAATTTAAGATAAATGTAGTAAAAAATTCCAAATATTCAAAGAAATTTATTAAATATAAAGTATAATTTTTATTTTATTCATAAAAAATTCATCAAAATTGCTTAAATTTTAATTATTTTGTAATTATACTTATATTTTATTTTTTTCCAGAAAAAAATAATATTATATGAATATTTTGGATAATTTTGATTTTTCTAGTTTCAAACCGATTTATTCTTATTTTATCCAATTTTTTCGATTTTCATCTGTTTAACCAGCACTACAAGAAAATTCCCATTTAGCAATGGAAAATAGCAACAAAAAATTGACAATTTTCGTTGCTAATAAAAAATAGCAACGGAAATTTTGGTTGTTAATGCCGCAATTGCTATTTTTTAGCAACGGAAATAAAAATCCGTTGTTAAAATTAGCAACGGAAAATGAATTCCGTTCCTAATTTCAAAAAGGCAAAATTTGGGGACTTTTTTAATATTGGTGTGTTTTAAAAAAATATTTTGAGGGATGGTTTACATTTCAACTTATTTAAAAAAAATAGCGTGTTTTTCCATTTTCGCAACTAGTCGCTGCGGGAATAGAGTTGGGCCCCACTCTCTCTCTCTCTCTCGTTGACCTACTTTCTCTCTCTCTCTTAAAAAAGATATTTTTACTTAAAATAATTAGGTGCCCCAATTAATTTGTGACAAAATTATCCTACTGCTTAGATCAAATTTCATTATCTGAATATCGTAATATATTTTTTCTAAATAAATTAATTTCATCAAAACTAAATACTTAAATAAAATAATAAAAATAATATATAAAAAAATGTTCCAAACCACCAATAGAAAATGAAATCTTATATTACCTACACATTAATATGAATAACGTAAAATATCTTCTAAAAGGATCAAAAAAAAAAATTTGCTGCTCATCCTTCACATATGCATTATTTATTTAATTTATTTTCACTATATTATTCCACCCGATAAATTGGTAAATTATTATTTTTTTAATATATTGTCATAATTCACATTAATTTGTGATAAAATTATCCTACTTCTTGGATCAAATTTCATTATTAAGTTAATGTAGGAATATCAAAATTAAATAAATATATATATATAAATATTAGAAAAAAATAATTTCTGATAGAAAAATAAAATCAACAACGAAATCAGAATCTTGATTTCTGATAGAAAAATAACAATAATTTCTGATAGAAAAATAATTTTTAATCTTTTTGTGTATTGTAATAATAATTTTAAAAATTATTAAAAATTATCAACAAAATTTAAACTCAACGACTGCTTAGTAATTTACCAATTTACCGGGTGGAATAATATAGTGAAAATAAATTAAATAAATAATGCATATGTGAAGGATGAGCAGCAAAAATGTTTTTTTTGGATCATTTTAGAAGATATTTTACGTTATTCATATTAATGTGTAGGTGATATAAGATTCCATTTTTTATTGGTGGTTTGGAACATTTTTTTTATATATTATTTTTATTATTTTATTTAAGTATTTAGTTTTGATGAAATTAATTTATTTAGAAAAAAATATTAGGATATTCAGATAATGAAATTTGATCCAAGCAGTAGGATAATTTTGTCGCAAATTAATTGGGGCACCTAATTATTTTAAGTAAAAATGTTTTTTTAAGAGAGAGAGAGAGAGAGTGGGTCAACGAGAGGGAGAGAGAAAGAGAGAGAGAGTGAGAGTGTGGGGCCCAACTCTATTCACGCAGCAACTGGTTGCGAGAATGGAAAAACATATCATTTTCCCAAATAAGTTGAAACACACACCATCTCTCAAAATATTTTTTTAAAACACACCAATATTAAAAAAGTCCTCAAATTTCGGTGGATCGGTCAACTTTAGCAATAGAAAATAGAATTGCGTTGCTAAAATAGCAACGACAATTAAAATACCTTTGCTATTTTTAGCAAGGATAAAAACATTTACGACGATTCTTCCGTCGTCATTCCGTCGCAAAACAATTATTATAATTTTTTAATTTTTATAATTAGAATAGCAAAATGATAGGCAAATCATAAAATATTTAATATCCATCCACATTTAATAATCCAACCTATTACAAATATTAAAATATTTAAAAAGAACCAATCATTATCTTCCACAAGAAAATATTAAGAAAATCTAAAGACCAAATCTTACGGGTTTTTCTTGAATCCCTAGCTCGGACTGGACGATTATCTCTAACAATTCTTCTAAAGTTCTATAACCACCTAGCAATTTTACAAAATAATAATAATAATAATAATAATAATAATAATAATAATAATTATTATTATTATTATTATTAAACAACTAAGATTATTATGTATATTAGCAAGGTAAATTTTATATATCTATTATTATTATTATTATTATTATTATTATTATTATTATTATTATTATTATCTCAAATACAAAATTTATGTGTGTGCAAATATACCAGGAAGTTTAATAGTAAAAAATATGATTATTTAATTTTAAAGACAATTGATTTAAACAATCATTGGGTGGCAACAAAGATTGGTTTCTCAAAGAGAAAACAAAACAATCACGTTTTGAACATATTCGGTCGTCAAACCATGCAAGACAATTAATGAAATCCAATAAAAATGGCATTATTATATTGGCCAAAAACATTGCAATTTATATATAATATTTTATTATAATATATAATTAAAATATCAATAGTAGTGTCGCGGAAAGGAAATCCTTGTTTTCTTTTTCAGTCTGAATGCCCCAATAGAGTCTAATGTCCACATGAATCCTAAGGGCCCAAACGATTTAATAAAAAAATATATTACAATAATAATAATTCAATTAGTTGAATCTTTTATGCTAAAAAAGCAAGCTATTATCTCTTGCCGTTTCAATCCCACATCTAAAATTATGAAGGAGGTACACGAATAATCTTTCAAATTCTATATTTTTTTCCATTATTGCCGTTAAATTATTGATTTTAAAACCAACAAAAATGTCAATTTTTTAATATTTTATATAGTTAAAAATTAATAATAAATTTCTCTTATTATTAATAACTCAATAAAGTTTTTTTTCTTGATTTTACTGCTTTTATTAATAAGAACCCTTTGCTTTTATGTTTAGTTCACGTGTCTTTGTAACAATTGAGCTTCTCTATGGCAGATATGCTCTCCAACAGAGAACAAACCTGTTTAGAAGCTAGTAGAAGAAACAACAAGGTCCCTATTTAAAATTTTCAACATAATTATTAATAAAGCTCAAAAGAAGAACTGGAATGTACACGCTGAAGCTAAGATGGACAAGTGCTGGGTAAAGATTAAAAGGGAAAAAAAGGGGGCAATAGATTAGGTCATATAACTCACAAGATCCTGCATTTTACTGCGGTAAAACTCAATCTTCTCCTTTGAATCCAAAATCTACTTTGCCGGTTCATCAACCTACAATACAATTAAAACAGTTCTTAAATTGTTTCAAAAGTTTATACACACTTTCGAATCACAAACTTAATAATAAAAGCATCACAACCATATTGAAAATTATACAAGTTTCTCCCTAGAACTGCAAATGGTAGTAGCTTATTTGAGAAGGGGAAAAAAGAGTTACAAATAAAATGAAGAAAAAAACAACTCAAAATAAGATGGTGACTGATATGCAATGAATCATAAGTTGACTCTGGTCCATTTCCGTTCAAAGAAATGTGACACTTAATTTGACTATGGATAGACTTGAAACCAAGAAATCAAATTCCTGCAAAGATTCATAGGCCAGCAATTACATTAATTAACCTTTCTCCTCGCTATATTCAAAACTTCAACCGGCTGAATAGTAGAGCTAAATCAAACACTTCATAAACAAATAAACTCACTATAGTATAATAAACCTTTCTCCTCGCTGTATTCCCCTGCCACTCTTTGCAATGCTAGAAGCACTGACAAACTGTTTTGACATTTAAGTGAAAGTGATATTCTTATGAATTTGCTTTTTATCATCCAAAGCATTAGGTGGAGAAGGTAAAATTTTCTATAAAATGGAACTTCTAATGCCCAAAAGCATCACTTTTTAATTAATACAAAAGTTTCCACTCACCATATATATAAATGAAAGAAAAAAAATTGATGTTAAATACTTTTTTCATAAATAAATAAAGTGATTTTTTATAAAAAATTAAGAAACAATTTAACTAAAATTAGTAAATGAAGAACTGATATGATACAATATCTTCTTTTTTAAATTTTCAGTTTTTTACTCTCTTATAAAACATATATCAGTTAATCGCTCATTAAAATTTGTATTACTTCCAAAACTAAAAAAAGCTAAAAGGTGAAAAGGGTAGTAGGATCCAAGAATCTAAAGGAGCAAAATTAGTTTCTAAACTCTTAGATCTACATCAGACAGTAGCTTTTAAAAATTGAACTGGACTAGAGAGAGAGAAAGAAGATACCTGTAACTACTTAAGTTTTTTGAGCTTAGAACTCCCATGAGAGCAGTTAAAAAGATGAGAGAAATGATCAATAAAACCAAGTTTTAAATTCAGTTACAGCTAAACTGCAAAGAAAAAGGATATTATTATAGAGTGAATTGAAAACAACAGATAAAAAATTGCTGAAGATTTCTATAATGTAAAATAATAGATAAAAAAACATTTTCATTCAAACATGAAAGTACAACAGACATAAAAGAATATATGTAAAATGACTTGGTGTGTACAAGTATTTGAAGATTTTACAAAGCACTACGTAACGTCGTTACAAAAGCCAAGAAAAAAACAAAGACAATGTAATGATGGATGGATGGATGCCAATCATATGCGTGAATTGAAAGAGTCAGAATCAGCAATTACTTAATCTATCAATTGATTTTTACGTACTAATTTGTAAATTTTAAAAGAATAAGGGGGCAACAGCTATCAATTGTCGATTGATGACTCTTTCAGGTATTTTTTATCTAAAAAATTAATTTTAATCACCTTCTTGCCTCTTTCATATATGGTTAAATTCATAAAGGCATCGATAAAATCAAATCAAATCTGAAAGAAATGAGAAGCCACAAAAACAATCATCATTTTGCTTACCAGTTGTTACACCATCAACCAATACATCACCCATGTCAAACTAACAACAAAAGAGAAGCAGATAATAATTTGGAATATTTAGACGAATTGAATAGTAAAATATTACAAGATAGTTGTAGAGATGCGTAGAGAACTAACCTGCCAATACCCTTTCTGTGTCACAGGGACATATGTGTGCTCACCCTTGTAATGTTTGGGGTCCACTCCTCCAAAAACGATCTCACCCCCATGTTCTTCATCAGCATTGCGGTTAAACCAAAATGAAAAAACTGGCTCGTTCGCTAGACCCTGATTAATCATGTTGTACCTGTAACAGTTCTTAGTTAGATAGCAGGTATACAATTATGAAATCCTCAATATTCTTTGAGGAATAATCAGTTGAACTAAAAACAACAAACCCCTGCCGCACATGTAAGTGAGCAGTCACATACCACACGGGTACAACATTTCCAACTGAGATCTCTCTGGTTGCCTCAATAAATTCCTAAAATAAACCATTATCTGTAA
This sequence comes from Excoecaria agallocha, assembly GCA_037975025.1. Classification (NCBI taxonomy): domain Eukaryota; kingdom Viridiplantae; phylum Streptophyta; class Magnoliopsida; order Malpighiales; family Euphorbiaceae; genus Excoecaria; species Excoecaria agallocha. The sequence continues at coordinate 37,122,240 of CM075822.1, read as the reverse complement.
ATTCAAGCAGCAAACTAATGCAGCTGTAGATATCCGCTCAATGCATAAGCAATCAATATCTTCAAATTACCTGATCCTTGACCACAAGATCACCAACATTAACATGGTCTTCCCTGAAGAAACCAGAATAGCACAAAGTTCCATAATGAATATCTGCTGATTTTCCTGTGCAGTCATGAATGATGTCAAATATTCCATCTTTTGCTCTCCCCAGAAAATCAGGAGCATATCAACATACCCACAGAAAATGCAATAAATAACACATGCAAAACAAATAACTTATGATGCAATATGTCCTATCCACAATAGCACATCCGATAGGAATGCCATTGTTTTGGAGATGCACCAAAAAGGTCTGCAAGAACAAACCTATGAAAGATCTAGAATGAAGCAACCATATAAAAATACAATACATATGTATATTTATATTCAGGTTCAAACCAAAAACAATTACTGCTAAAAACTATAAAATGTAAAATGCTCAAGGGTAGCATGAATATCAAATAAGGATTGCAATCATTTTGATAAATTCCCATCCAGCTGAAAGCATGCAATCCCAATTAATGAATATATATACATATATAAAATGTCACCAGAACTGAAAGTTAAAATACTAAAAAGTGTTAAGGCAGTAACAAACCATTCTTCTTGCAGGTGCTAGACTGGCCAGACTTGTACTTGGAATGGAAATAACAGGCAACCTGCAAAATTAATTTTTTTCTGTTAATCTTTCAGTCTAACTTACAAACAAGCTAAAAATCAATTCAAACGTCACAAAACTATTTCAATAAAAAAGCAACAATTACAGTCTTCAAAAACCACAGTTCTATGAGAAGATATTGGACAGCGACCAGTGATATCTCTCCTATTAAAGAAAAAATATATTTCTGAAGCATAAACCGGCAAGCAGTTTTTAAATTCCAGAATATATTTGTGTAAATCATAATAGCCCCATAATTTAAACAAAGCAAATACAACAAACTTTGCAAAAATAAGAAGGACAATAAACAATATTTATCATTTTAATCACTTCATAGTTGATTTCGGAATTCCGATAAAGCAGCAATTAAGCTCAGTTACTAACAATTATCGGGTCCCATAAGCTAGAAAACTAGAGACGCAAACAAAACCAGAGACCTGGATGATGTTAAACGTGAAAGTGCAGCACATGACAGATTTTTATTTAACAGAAGATGCCAGTTTACAATACATGCTGTTAACTGCAGGTATAATTGAAGCTTCAGATACAAGATTTTCCACTGAAGAGATTGCAAGCCGTGGAATTTGTGATCAGCCTGCAAAGTGAGGATTAAATTAATTAGTAACCTTGAGACGAGGGCAGCCTTAGTTTTATTTCCATTAACGATTGTAGCAAAATTCATGTGTCAGTGGTCGCTCAAGGGCCATATCTAATCACCTAAAGTTTGCTTCAATGGTTCGTTAACCTATTCATATCTTGATAAGGCCAATATTGTTGCCCTTAAAGAAATAAAATCCCGTTGAATATTTCGTTTTTATATTATAATTTGTTTAACCCAATTTTAATTATTTAAGAATTAAATACAGCTAGTAATACAGAAAATGAGTCAAAATCAAGTATAAAACCATCCTGTAAAAATATAAACAGTAAGACAAAACCCAGCCTATGCCTTCATATCTGTTCATCCGGAAAAGACCAATAAAGGACATGGATTAAACCCCTATTGCCTCTCAGGTGTAGGAGAAAAAATAGAGAACAGGAATTTCATTACAGCACTGAAACCAGAGTCGCAGAGAGGAAGGAGGGGCAAAGCATGTCTCCACAGACAGCCAACCGTGAAAATTGTACCCCACCAAAGGCACAGCCAAAGTAGATAAAAAATATCTATATGAAAATTTTTACTTACAATCGTATGAAACAACAAACTGGATTTGCATTTTATTGCCTTAGAAACTCATATCATTTCTGTAAAGTCCTAATCGCAGGCAAAAAATCACAGGAAACACCTTGTAAATTATTATTTTCAATTTGCTGAGATTATGTTTTAGATTCACTTGCATATCTTTACATATATATGAGACTTGTAGATTCAAGTTTAGGACTTCATATTCCATTCAAATAGTTTAGTTATAATGTTTTAAGCATATATGGCACAAGTTTATGGAATCACATAAACTCAACATTAGATTCTCTATTAGTATATCTTGTTATTGTATTCAGTTGATATATATTTTATCGGTTAATTGAGCATTTTATGATAGCAATTAAATGTAACTCTGTATATATTCATTCTCATATGAATAATACTTCAAGCCTTCATTTTGCAATCTTTAAGTATCATTTCATGGTATCAGAGCTATAAAACCTCCCACGAGCAAACATCCTTATTTTTTCACTTAAATATGAATCCAACCAAAAGTGGCCTCTCCTTCCATAGTTACCAATAGTGATAATACAATCACCACCAATTCTATCATCCAATTCAATCCAACTGCCCAACTACCATCAAATTAGTTGGAAGTCACAATTTTACCATTTGGAAGGCTCAAATTGAAATGCTAATGCATGGCCATGATCTGTTTTGTCACCTTGATGGCTCAAGTACACTTGCTCCTCCTCAAACAGTAACCAACAATAATCGCACCATACCAAACCTAGAATACCATAAATGGTTTTGCCAAGATAAACTCATCCACATTGCTATCCTAGCTTTCGTTGATCCAACACTTACCTCCATCGTTGCCATCTTAACCACAACACAGAAAGTATAGGAATCCCTTCATACAACATTTGCTAATAAATCCCAAACACAGATTATTAGCCTCCAAGATAAATTAGCTTGCATTACTAAAGAATCTTGCCCTATCACTGTTATCTTTGTGACATTCAATCAACTATCGATGATCTTGTAACTGCTGGTGAGCCTATCTCCAATTCTCAACTTATTGTTAGGATCTTACAAGGCCTAGGTCCTAACTACAAGCCATCTCTACATCTATTTTCTCTCGTGATATTACCATCACATATGAAGAACTTTATGAAAAACTTCTTGATCATAAGCTTTTTCTTCAACATGAAGAAGCCAAGGTAACACCTCCCATTATAGCTGTTATTGGACAGTGCACTAATTCGGGATTCTCTCGCATTAATGGTTGTCGGCCAACCAACAACCATAGCTCTACACGGGTCTTACAATGGTGCCAACAATAGACCTTTAATAACTCCAACAATTCCAACAACCAATGGCGCTCTAGATGCAATTCCAATCAATAGCAGGCTCTTCATAACATTGTTCACTGTCAACTATGTGATCCTAATGGTCACACTGCTAAAGTATGCAAATCTGAAGCAAGGGCCAACTTTGTTGCCTCCTATCCTCAAAATCAACATACTTGGATTGTTCGTTCGGGCGTAAATGATCACATCACCACTGATGCTCAGAATTTAGCAGTAGTGTAAGACTACCACGATCTGAAAACATCACTATGGGCAATGGTAATACAATTCAGATCACTCACACTAGTAATGTTAAACATAAGACATCAAATCTTAACTTTTAGATTCGGTTCGATTTTGAAATGAAAAAATTACAAAAAAATCGAACCGATCGGAATTATATTTAATTGGGTAATTTTTTGGATTTTTTAATTAGGTAATTATTTTGTATATGTAAATTATTTTATTTTGAGTTGCAAATTATATGAGTAAATTTATCAATTATTAATATCTATTTTTTTAGTTGATAATTTAAAATTTTAATGATTGGATTGAAGGTCAATATAATGAAAAAATTTAATCAACAATTTTTGTTGTATTATTTATTATGTATTTTGAGATTGTATCTTTAATTTGGATATGTATTTTTTACAATTTGGATGTTTTTACTTTAGTATATTATGATTTGTAATTTTGTATAATTTTTAGACACAATTTTTATTTAAGAAAAATTTTAATTTTCGATTTTTTAGTTAACCGAACCAAAATAATCAAAATTTCGATTTGATTAGTGTTCGGTTATTTTATTAGTTCGGTTTGCTAAATTTTCAAAAGATTGATTTTCAATTATTTCAATTCGATTATTGAAAAGAACTGATTGTTGTACACCTCTAGTATTGAACATCTAATTTCACCCCTATACAGTCCCCAACATGCGGCCATGGTTGAAAGAAAACACCATCATGTTGTTGAAATAGCCAAAACATTAATGGATCAGACTTCTCTCCCTCCCTCCCCCCCCCCCCTCAGTTTTGGAGTTTTGCTTGTACCCATGTCGTAGATCTCATTAACAAACTCCCAACAATTGTTTTGAATGGCAAATCTTTATATGAAATAATTTTTCATGAATTTTCTAGGCTTAATTCTCTTCGTATTTTTGGTTCTCTATGTTACGCTTGGCTACGTCTATACATCAAAAATAAATTGGATCCATGGTCAAAACCATGTGTTTATTTGTTTTTTCAAATAAATTTTACTACCATTAGTGTTATGACCCAATTTCTTCAAAAATATATCTTAACCACTAATCTTACATTAGGTACTATTATCAATATTATTGATGCCTCTCATTACCAGCACATTTTGGGAAAACTTTAATATCTTTTGTTCACAAGGCCTAACATCGCTTTTACAGTTAACAAACTTGCCCATTTCATGCACTGTTCGTTTGCTGATCATTGGCATGCTGTCAAGCATTTGCTTCGATATCTCCAAAGCACTACATCTTATGCATTGCACCTTATTTGGGAAAGTGACAATTGCATCCACATTTATTCAGACTCTAATTGGGTTGGAGATCCAGCTGACAAATCTTTCACTATAGGCTTTGTAGTATATCTTTGCAGCACACCTATCTCCTGGTCCTCCAAGAAGTAGTGGGTCATATCTCGTTCCTCCATTGAGGCAGGGTACTGTGTTATTACGGCTGCCCTAGCTGAACTCAATTGGATCACCAATCTTCTCCAGGAGCTTTATTTTCCCTTGGCCACCACGCCTCAAATTTTCTTTGATAATGTTGGCATTACTTATCTCTGTGAAAATCCAGTCTTCCACAGCAAAATGAAACACATTGCAATTGATTTCCATTTTTGTACGTGAGCAAGTCCAAGCCAAACAAGTAAAAGTGTGTCATCTCCATGCTGCTGATCAGGTGGCAGATTTATTGATGAAGCCCTTGCCTTGTCGTGCTTTTACAAATCTCTTTACCAAGTTGTTAGTCGTTGATCTTACTGACAACTTGAAGGGACGTAACAGAGAATGAGATACTCTTCATTGATTTTTATGTTACTTTCTTTATTCTAAGCTTCTATTAGTATATCTTGTTGTTGTCTTCAGTTGAGATATATTTTATCAGTTAGTTGAGCATTTTATAGTAGCAATTAAATGTAACTCTATATATATTCATTCTCATATGAATAATACTTCAAGCCTTCATTTTGCAATCTTTGAGTATCCTTTTACTCACGAATGAAATGAATTCGAATGTTGATGCGTTTTGTCTGCCCATGAAATGACGGATTCTCACTCATTGCAATTGTAGATTTGTTATCGCGCCATATCATAGTTGCACCTTTTTGTTCTTACCCAAAATTAACTAGTAAACATTTGAGCCACGTAGCTTGACATGCTACTGAGGTTGTAGTAGCATATTAAGCTTCAAATGAAGATAATGTAGTGGTTGCTTACTTCTTCGAACTCCAGCAAATAACACTTGAACCAAGATTGAAAATGTAACCAAATGTGCTCCTTCTATCTTCCAAACAACCAAATCAATCACTGTCAGTGTAGCCAGCTAATTCGAACTTTGAAATAGAATTATATTATAATCCAAAATCAATTGATCCAGTAATATACCATAGTACTCATTTTGCAGCTTCATAATGATTTTTTGTTGGATAGCATATACACTTAGAAATAACTCCAACTGAAAGTAATGTTAGGCCACGTATATGTCAAGTAAATCAAACCTCATATGGGACTTTTGAATTCTATTACATTTACATACTTAGTCCCATAAACAATCTGCAACTTTTCATTTAAATTCATAAGTGTAACAACAATCTTGCAATTCAGCATATTAAATTTTTCAAGCAAATATGTAGCATATTTTCTTTGTGACACAAAGATCCCAAAAAATAATGCAGCAAACCAAGATCAAACATATCAAGCTTTTTCTTCATGCAAACTCTAAATTCATCAATAAGAGAAGAAGATGAACCCATATACATCATATCATCCATATAAAGGCAAATAACAAGAATATCATTTTTACCTTGCCTTTTCACATACAAATTGGGTTCATTTTTGCTTCTTTCAAAACTATTATCAAGAAAGTAAGAATCTATTTTACTATACCATGCTCGTAGAGCCTGCTTTAACTTGTGAAAAGTTTTTTGCAAATTGTACACTTTCTCTTCTTTGCCTTTGATAGCGAATCCTTCAGACTTAAAGACATACACCTCTTATTGCAATTATCCATTCAAAAAGCTGATTTAACATCAAAATGATATATAGGCAATTGCATTTGTGCAGCTAATGCTAAAATAACTCAAATTGTCTCAACATGAGCAATAGGAGAAAATGTTTCTTCGAAATCAATGGCTTGCTGTTATGCATAACCCTTCGCCACCAACTGAACTTTGTGCTTTTGAATACTTCCATCTGAATGGTACTTTATTTAATACATCAATTTCGAGCCAATTGCATTCTTTCCATCAGGCCTAAAATGACCACTAGAATTAACAAGCAGAAACTGACCCGACTTGAATCCGTTTAATAGGTCTACTAAGATATGATAAAATTAATATTAAAGCGATTAAGTATGCAAGGAATATATAGTTTCAAAAAAATGGTTTGTTCGTAATAGCATAATTAAGTTGATAATTTCACATAAAGCAAAAACAATTGTAAACAATAATTCTTATTTTATTTAAGAAATAATTTTGAAAACAAATTATTAAAAAGTTCCATTAAATTAGTAGAGGAATTAATTCATAAAATAATTGAGATAACAACTGGTCTACTAATTAGTTACTCTTAATTTTGTTCCATACAATAAAATCACTGTCAAGATTATCTTTTTTTTTTCTAATATAAATGTCACAATCCTAGATTTCTTTCAATTTGAATTTTGGGGAACATGCATTCTACATCTATTATCAATAAGGAAAAAATTATCATTTATTCCCTGAACTTTAACACTTTTTCGCATTAGATCTTTAAACTTTAAAAACTACACATTGGATCATCCAACTTTTTTGTATAGAACACATTAAGTCCATATACTCCACATTGGGTCTCTGAACTTATCTATTAAAACACATTAAGTCCAAACGGACGTTAACGATTTTAACGAAATGTGTTACATGTTGTTGTTTTGGTTTATTTTAGATTTAATGTGTACTTTTTAAAAAGTTTAGGGATTCAATGTGTAGTTTTAAAAGTATAAGGACTAAATTGTTGATTTTACCTTTAAGGGATATTCTTGGACTGTCCAATTCAAAATTTTCTAATATATTCAGGCCATGTCTAACTTTGGAATGTCCCTATCTCCACTATTTTAAGAAACATGATTTACCATAATGTTAGCTGATAATGGTCATTTTTATGATGTTTTTAGTATAATTTTAGGTGTTTAATTAGGTTAATTTTGTGATTAATTAGGTTAGATTTGAGTTTAATTTGTTATTTTTGTGTTTTTTTGAGTTAATTGTAAATTTTGGTGTTTTTCAGGGTTATTTTGCAAAAAAAGGACTTAAGTGTAAAAAGTGAAAAGTTTTGGGCCAAAAGTACAAAATTGAAGAAATTAAGCAAGAAAAAGAACGTCCAGTCCAGAGGTTTAACATGTGACCACGTGAAGCTATGTTGGTTTAAGGCACGTGGCCATGTGAAGATGTGAGAAAACATGAACTTGAAGATGCCGTGGCCATGTAAGGAAATAAGTAAAGGAAACAAGGAAGACACGTGACCACGTGGATTCCAATGAAAGACCACACGTGGCCACGTGTGGAAGATTGCCTAGAAGTCACGTGGGCACGTGTAGAAATACACAGGGAGGAGCCGTGGCCACGTGATCTGATTCTCCAATTGCGCGAAGGATTTTTGACTTCCCGTTTTGAGCAGAATTCACTTCCTATTTGGTTTATGCAGTTTTGGAAGAAATCTACCACGTTTTTGCCTATAAATAGAAGGCTTAAACACCAAAGAAAGGATCCAATCTTAGAATCAATGGAGATCAATTAGGGAATTAGGATCCATCTTAGAATTAGGCTTAGTTTATTTTACATTGTTTTTCTGTTTTTCTTTTCAACTTTGTCTTTAGTTTTTAATTATGTTTAGGAAGTAGTTTTTCTTTTTTTGCTAATGGATTCTTGAAAACTTATATTTTCATTGTTATGACTTTGTTTTGAGCTTAATTTCAATATCAGTTGATTATTTCTTGGTTTTAAGCATATTCTTATCTTTGATTAAGTTGAGATTAATTGTTGGTTTATTGAATAAATAACTAAAAATTGATTTTAACATAGTTAATGATTTGCATGTTCTTAGATTGACTCTTTAATGTTTATGCATGATTATTATCCGAAATATGAGATAATTATGTGTGAATTTTATTGATTAATACTAAGAAAGGAGGAACTAAGAATGAATTGGAGTTGAATCACTTGAGAAAGGCTTCAATGAATATTTAGGAAGTTAAAACTAGATTTTCATGCTAAGTATTAAATTTGTCTATGAGTTTAATAATAAGAATGATATACTTGAATAAAGATATCTTGCTTTACTACTAATTTTTCCATAATCACTGGTGTTTCTATTGAATTTAAGTCATTACAATGAAAGTTAAGGTGGATAGTTTCTTTAGCAAGAGAATTTCAGTTATTGTTTTGTTTTTAATTCATGTTTTAGCTTTTGTTTTGTTCCATTGTTTATTTTGTTTAATTTTTGCTTTTAAATCAAAAACATTTGGGAAACAATCTCGGACTATATTACTAGCCGATCTAGTACACTTGCTAGACACCGATCAAGTTTTTGGCTCCGTTGCTGGGGATCAGCGGTGTTGTTTGTTTAATATCTTTAATTGAGTTAGTTTGAGATTTTTATTTTTCTTTTGTTTTTAATTTGGTGATTGTTCTTTACAGGAACAATTCTAAACAATTTTCAAGATGATGTAAGATGAGGTCCAAGATTATGAATTGTTTCTTTTAAAACAACGAATGAATGATCTACTAAGAGAAAGAGAGGAGATAGAACGATTGTAAAATCCTTATTCATCACCATCCATGGCTGAAGATTCTTATTCTCTTTGGACTTTGAGAGCATAAATGGAAGAATTGAAAAGAGAGAATCAAGAATTGCGATACTCAAAAGAGGCTTGTATCTCCGAAAATCAACGTCTTCATAACCAGCTTTTATGTAAGGACGAGCAATTTAGGGCTGAAAAAGAAAGATGGAGGGCCACACAAAAAGCTATTCTCTTCGAAACCGAAAATATTTGTGACCTGCTTATAAGAAAGGAAAGGGAATATTATGCTGAAAAAGGAGAGTTAGAGGCTACATTAAAGGCTCAAGGGGAAAAGTTTAGAATTCAAGAAGAGAAAATAAGGGCTCAAAGGAAATAATTAAAAGTCATGAACATTTATTAAGGGATAAAGAGCATGGCATTGAAAAGTTGGAATCTAAGCTAGAACTTTTGAGCACTCAAGGTGATGATGGTAAGAAAAAGGAACAAAATCATTCATTTATGGAGGATAAGGAACAAGAGGAACAATTCATATTTAAGGATAAGTCGTGTGTTTATTTAGGAGGTGTAGGATCTTTTGTAGAGAATTTTTCACCAAAGGAGCAAGAAGGAAAGGATTCTCAAGTAGAGATACCGAATTCAGTCCGCTTGAATGATTTATTTAGGCTAGAAGAGCCGGTAGAGTTCGTGATAAATGAGCCAAAGGATGAGTCATATTTTATTAAAGATATGAAGTTTCCAGCTTTGATAAACTATGACAAGTTTCTTCTATCAATGGGAGAAAATGAGGAGCAAAGTCCGGAGAGACCTATGTTTGGATCACAAGCTCGACCTCCCGAGAGTAACAAGAGTCGAGCTGGGACTCAATAAACCAGAACTTCTTCTCTAACTCTTCTCTTTAAATTTTCATCTATTTTTTTTATGTTTTGCATGTTATTTGTTTTGCTATTGTTTTTATTTTTTAGTTTAAGGTTTAATGCATGTTTGTTATTTGTTTGTGTCTTTTAATTCATGAGTTTAAGATTTGGGTTTGAACAAAAAGCTACTTCTAATGATTTTTATGCTTCATTATTAAATTTGGATTAGTAAGAGCTTTTAAAGGAATTAAAGAGCTAATATGATTTTTGAGGTAAATGAAATTGAACTTGTCAAAGATTTATGAGTTGGTTAAATGTGAGTTTGATTTTAAGCTTCACGAACTTGGCATATGATGAGTTAAGAGTGGACTACAGTTGGAATTTAATTAATTGATAGATGTGCACATTGTTGGCATAATTCAATTGTAGCTTGAAAAGAAGGAAATGCATAAATAAGTAAGTATGAGTTGTAATTGGTTTATATGGTTCAATGCTTGGTTTACATTGTTAATGTGATTGATTGAAAATGGTTAAAGATGAATTAAGATGAATAAAAGTTAAATTGGTGCTTTAATGTGCAGGAAAAGGAAGGTCGAGAATGCAGAAGTGAAGACCATTGCGTGCCCACGTGAAGGAATCAAGCTAGTAGATGCGTGGCCACGGGTTGGAGTTCTGCCTGGCAGTAGCCTTTCGCGTGCCCACGTCCTCCTTCTCCAAATGCCTCGCGTGCCCATGCATGGAAGACCTCCCCTAGAGTTGCCCTCCTACGTGCCCACGAGTTCTCCCTTCACAGCTGCATGCGTGCCCATGCATTAACAAGACTGCTTCGCCCATCAAACATCACGTGCCCACGTGTAGGTAAGGCTACACCCATCTAAAGTTTTCACGTGGTCACGCACACACTCACTGCCTCCATTACACACACACACGTGACCACGCACACACCCACCTAAGTCATCACGTGGCCACGCATACACTATGCACACAAGCACACGTGAATCTTTCCCCTCGCCTCTCACGTGGCCACGCACAAACAAAAACACAGACATCCTCACTCATTCACACTCACATACTCACTCACGCACACACCTCAAAATTGAACTTCATTTTTTTTTTCATTATTTCTATCCTCATTGATTCAAGCAAACACACTATAATTTGTTCAATATTGCACTTTACACGTGTTTATTTCTTGCATTGATATTGAATAACCAAGTGTTGATATGATTGCTTAGAATTTGATTTGTTTTAGAGATTCAAAATAAGATTATATGCAGAAAATTTTTCATGAGTTCCTCGTTGCTTCAAAACTTCGAGGGGCGCTGCCCCTCGACCCTGCCCAGGGGCGCTGCCCCTCAGGAACCCCGTAAGGGACATCACTCCTTAACCCCGCCTGCTAACCGGCTAGCGGACTACCGTGTTATATAATACTAGCGCCTTAAATTTTATTCAAGTCATTATCTGCAATTTTGATACATCAATGTTTATATATACATTTAGTTGAGCATATTATGGATGACTTGATTTTCATTAATATCTTTATGATGCATGGCATGGCTAGTTGAGACTTTTATGATGAAGCATGTTACACTTCACGCACACACCTTTTCAATAAGGCACACACACACACTTAGTTTTTCATTTGCATGATGTACTTAATTCACATAAATTGGCATAGGTTTCATTAGTGTTGAATATAAGTTTGCTTAGAAAGTGATTTTCAATTATGCATTATATTTACTCTTAAGCTACTTATTGTTTGACATTGAACTTCATTGTGGCTTCATATAGGTTGAGTTTGTATTTGAATTGGCTTATTTTCCTTTGTGCTTACCATGACCAATTAAAATCTATCTCTTCCTTTTATTTCAGCCTAACCATCACCAATTATCTTTACACTTGAGATTATGCATTCATACATTATCCACATTGTCACCTATGGATAGTATGCATTGAGCACTTAAGCAAGTTTGGCCTAGTTGCATTTCTTCACTTAGTTACCATGTCTATTAAGTCTTGTTTATGGCACTTTATTGGTTTAAAAGGCATGTTTGCTTGTTAACTCAATTCCATTTATCTCATGCTTTATTTTTGGCTTAATTATGGTTCTAAGTGTGGTGAGCTTACATTTTTCTTGGTCACTAACTTGTTTCTCAAAAAGTGAAGAAGTCTGCTGAAATTTTTCATACTTTGTTGAGGATAGCAAGATTTTAAAGAGGGGGATAGAACTCAGCTGAGCTAGAAATTGAAGATCCAACTAAGGGAGTTTTTCTTACCTTACTCATTTTCTTACTCATGAATTATGTGATTTATTTTGTTTTAGTCATTTTTGTTTTGTTTTGTTGTCTAGTTTTTTTTTTTAGTTTGTATGTTTAGTTTTTAATTTGCATGTTAGTTTAGTTAATTCATTTATCATATATTGTACATTTAGCTTAGTTCGCCCTAGTTATTCTAAAAAAATAAACATTTTGAACTTGAATTTAGAATGTGCAATATTTAAAATTCTTGTTTAGCATTAGAACAAGCATGTTGTTTAATGAATTTTTAGCTAGGTTAATATTCAACTTGACTTATAGTTGTTAGTTTCTACATTTTTGAGCACTTAAGACCAGTTTTTGAACTTAAAGAAAATCAATGCATTGAAATGGTTAATTGATGAATTTTAGAACACTAGAACCTTCCTCATCACCCTTCAAAGCATATAAATAACTTAAAACAACTTGGAAAGTGATCTAGGTAATGTTTTTCTTGTTAAGCCATATTTTAACTTATTTTCCTACCCTATATGCATATTTATCCGTTGTTAACCAATTTTGAGCCTAATGAGGTATGCTTAATGCGTGCCATATTTATTTTTTTTACACTCATTTATTTTACCATATAGCCTAAAAAGCTTTTATCTTCCCTTCTAGAATTGGCCACTCTAGGATTGGATGGAGTAATGGGAATTGAGTATCTTGATGAGTGTAGTAAGATAATTTTGAATTTTATTATAAAAAGCTATTGTTGAAGTCAAAGAAATAGTGAATTGTTACCTTGTTATTACCCATGTTATATTATTGTATTGCCAACATCAAAGCTAGAAAAGGAAAAAAAAAGTGAAAAAAAAGTGAAAAAAAAAAGAAAAAAAGGAAAAGAAGAAAGGAAATATTGAAATAAAGCTAGCATGTATGGCAAAATCTTAAGTGTGGGGTAGTTACAAGGGAAAACGGTTATGACTTCTTGAAAAGGGTATAAATGGTGAAATTGAGAGAATTTTAAGATTGTACTTTGAATTGTGAAGAGTTGAGAAATTTTGGCTAAGTTCTTTATTGATTAAGTTAATGGGATGAAATTTGTGAATTATTAGTCTATTTTATCTTAGAGTGGCTATTCTTATTATTGATCTTTTATCCATTCTTTGATAAACATACCCTTAGCCCCATTACAACCTTTAAAAGACCTAAGTGATTTTAAGTTTTGTTTTTGAATTGTTTAGCGGAGATGACCTTTGGGTTCCGTTGCTAAACGAGAGGCTTATGGTGTTTCTAGAGTTTCAAGCACGAAACCATGTGTATACTTATGTGTACATTCATTCTAACCTTGACTATGAATCTGCATTGGTGTTTTATATTTTGAAAATACTTAAAATGTTTTGGTCTTGCACACACACAAGGAAACTAACTTATATTGTCTTGATTGAATTTATTCTAGTTAAAAATTTTATTAAGTGCTCTTGTTAATTGCTAAGCTTGATTTTGAAATGCATGATTCTTAATTTGAGTTTGATTATTTTGAGGAGTTGGTTTGTTCTAATTTGCTAGAGGGCGAGCAAAGTCTAAGTGTGGGGTATTTGATAATGGTCATTTTTATGATGTTTTTAATATATTTTTAGGTGTTTAATTAGGTTAATTTTGTGATTAATTAGGTTAGATTTGAGTTTAATTTGTTAGTTTTGTGTTTTTTCAAATAATTGTAAATTTTGGTGTTTTTCAAGGTTATTTTGCAAGAAAAAGGACTTAAGTGCAAAAAGTGAAAAGTTTTGGGCCAAAAGTACAAAATTGAAGAAATTAAGCAAGAAAAAAAATGTCCAGTCTAGAGGTTTAACACGTGACCACGTGAAGCTATGTTAGTTTAAGGCACGTGGCCACGTGAAGATGTTAGAAAACATGAACTTAAAGATGTTGTGGCCATGTGAGGAAATAAGTAAAGGAAACAAGGAAGACACGTGACCACGTGGATTCCAATGAAGGACCACAAGTGGCCACGTGTGGAAGAATGCCTAGAAGTCACGTGACCACATGTAGAAATACACAGGGAGGAACCGTGGCCATGTGATCTGATTCTCCAATTGCGCGAAGGATTTTCGACTTCCTGTTTTGAGCAGAATTCACTTCCTATTTGGTTTCTGCAGTTTTGGAAGAAATCTACCACGTTTTTGCCTATAAATAGAAGGCTTAAACACCAAAGAAAGGATCCAATCTTAGAATCAATGGAGATTAATTATGGAATTAGGATCCATCTTAGAATTAGGCTTAGTTTATTTTACATTGTTTTTCTGTTTTTCTTTTCAACTTTGTCTTTAGTTTTTAATTATGTTTAGGAAGTAGTTTTTCTTTTTTTGCTAATGGATTTTTGAAAACTTATATTTTCATTGTTATGACTTTGTTTTGAGCTTAATTTCAATATCAGTTGATTATTTCTTGGTTTTAAGCATATTTTTATCTTTGATTAAGTTGAGATTAATTGTTGGTTTATTGAATAAATAACTAAAAATTGATTTTGACATAGTTAATGATTTGCATGTTCTTAGATTGACTCTTTAATGTTTATGCATGATTATTATCCGAAATATGAGATAATTATGTGTGAATTTTATTGATTAATACTAAGAAAGGAGGAACTAAGAATGAATTGGAGTTGAATCACTTGAGAAAGGCTTCAATGAATATTTAGGAAGTTAAAACTAGATTTTCATGCTAAGTATTAGATTTGTCTATGAGTTTAATACTAAGAATGATATACTTGAATAAAGATATCTTGCTTTACTACTAGTTTTTCCATAATCATTGGTGTTTCTATTGAATTTAAGTCATTACAATGAAAGTTAAGGTGGATAGTTTCTTTAGCAAGAGAATTCCAGTTATTGTTTTGTTTTTAATTCATGTTTTAGCTTTTGTTTTGTTCCATTGTTTATTTTGTTTAATTTTTACTTTTAAATAAAAAAACATTTGGGAAACAATTTCGGATTAATTTAATTCATACATAGATATTATCCTTAGCAATCCATGTTCCCTTGGGTACGATATTTTGGGGTATTAATATATATTTCCCTATATTACTAGCCGATCTAGTACACTTGCTAGACACCGGTCATTAGCTATAGCAAATCAACCTATAAGTTTGCTACCATAATGTAAACTATAATTTACACATCATCATATAATTGCATCATTTTTTAAAATTCCTTAGTTTTTATCGTTTCATGTTAAATTTTTAAACAATATATATATATAAATATAAATATAAATATATATAAATATATATATATATATATATATATATATATATATATATATATATATATATATAGTTAATGAAATCAACTAATTCATTGTCAAATTTTGATACACTATTTTTCTAAATAATTTTACCATAGTACTATTTTAAATTTTTACAAAATAGTTACATTTTCAAAAAATAAACAATAATTTTAATGTAAGAACCAAAATAATTTTCCAGAATTGTTTGCAAATTTCTTAAAAAAATATATTTTTATATATTATGATTAATTCCATAATAATATTAATTAAAAGAAATAATGTGCATGTGATTATTCATACCTATATATTAAGCTGGTCCGTCATAGAACATACCTATATACTAAAAAATATAATTTACACGTTGCAAGTCATGGTCTTCAAATCATATCATACCTTCACATCAAATATCAAACAAATATGAAAGTCAAGGTCCGAAAAAAAAAGAAAATAGAATTTAATCTTTAACAATTATTTTTGTAGACACTAAATAACTCCAATACGAATTGTTGAACTTTAATGTCACAATTATTTAAACCTATATATTGAGCTGGTCTATCATGGAAGAGACCTATGTACTCCATAATATCATTTACACGTTAAGGTCTTCACATAATATCTTACCTTCACATCAAATATCAAACAAATATCAAAGTCGAGGTCAAAAAAAATTAGAATTTAATCTTTAACAATTGTTTTTGGGGACATTGAATAACTCCTATCTGAATTGTTAAACTCTAATGTCCTTAAATTTTTGAAATTGAAAATGATTCTCATCTATTATTATGTTCTAGTAAACACGCAATGAAGCAAAATGACAATCTCGATAAACTAGCTATTTAGGGGGTGCGTTGGATGGATTCAGGTTGGATAATAATCCACATTAGGAAAATTTTCTTAAATCCAGCTCTATCTGAACCTATAGATAGTTTGGGCCCTTATCAGAATAACACGTAAATTTTCAAGAATTGTTTGCAAATTTCTTAAAAAAAGAAAGAAAGAAAGAATGTGCAAGTTAATTTATATATTATGATTATATCCATAATATTAGTTAAAATAAATAATGAGCATGATATTAATCATACCTGTATATTGAGCTGGTCTATCATGGAAGAGACCTATATACTCCATAATATCATTTACACATTACAAGTCAAGGTCTTCATATCATATCATACCTTCACATCAAATATCAAACAAATATGAAAGTCGAGGTTTAAAAAATTAGAATTTAAAAATTTAATAACTCCTATTTGAATTGTTAAACTCTAATGTCCCTAAACTTTTGAAATTGAAAATGATTCTCATCTATTATTATTTCCCAGTAAATAGCAATGAAGCAAAATGACAACTTTGATAAACTTGCTATTTATAGGGGGTGCATTGGACGGACTCAGGTTGGATAATAATCCACAATAAAAAAATTTCTTTAAATTCCAACTCTATCTGACCCTATAAATAGTTTGAACCCCTATCCAAATGACCAGCAAATTTTTTAGAATTGTTTGCAAATTTCTTACAAAAAAGAAAGAAAGAAAGAACGTGCAAGTTCATTTTTATATTATGATTAATTCCATAATATTATTTAAAAGTAATAATGGGCATGAAATTAATCATACATGTATATTGAGCTAGTCTATCATTGAAGAGACCTATATGCTCTATAATATCAATTACATATTGTAAGTCAAGGTCTTCACATCATATCGTACCTTCACATAAAATATCAAACAAATATGAAAGTCGAGGTCAAAAAATTAGAATTTAATCTTTGACAATTATTTTTGTAGACATTGAATAACTCCTATCTGAATTGTTGAACTCCAATGTCCCTAAAATTTTGAAGTTGAAAAGGATTCTCATCTATTACTATTTCCCAGTAAACAGGAAATGAAGCAAAATGACAATTTTGATAAAGTAGCTATTTATAAGGTGCATTAGACGGATTCAGATTGGATAATAATCCATAATATGAAAATTTCCTTAAATTCCAACTCTATTCGACCCTATTAAGAGTTCGGGCCCATATTTGAACAGTCCATAAATTTTCCAGAATTGTTTACAAATTTCTTTAAAAAAAGAAAGAAACAAAGAACGTGCATTTTCATTTATATATTATGATTATTTCCATAATATTAATTAAAAGAAATAATGAGCAAGAGATTAATCATACCTGTATATTGAGCTGGTCTATCATGGAAGAGACATATGTACTCCATAATATCATTTACAAGTTGCAAGTCAAGGTCTTCACATCATATCATACGTTCACATCAAATATCAAACAAATATGAAAGTCGAGGTTAAAAAAATGAAAATTTAATCTTTGACAATTATTTTTATGGACATTGAATAACTCATATCTGAATTGTTGAACTCTAATGTCCCTAAACATTTGAAGTTAAAAATGATTCTCATATATTATTATTTCCCAGTAAACACGAAATGAAGCAAAATGACAATCATGATAAACTAGTTATTTAGGGGGTGTATTGGACAGAGTCGGGTTGGATAAAAATCCATAATACAAAAATTTTCTTAAATTCCAACTTTATCCAACCCTATAAATAGTTCGGACCCATATCCCAAGAACCAGCAAATTTTTCCGAATTGTTTGCAAATTTATTACAAAAAAGAAAGAAAGAAGGAAAGAACGTGCAAGTTCATTTATATGTTATGATTAATGCCAAAATATTAGTTAAAAGAAATAATGAGCATGAGATTAATCATACCAGTATATTGAGCAAGTTTATTTTGGAAGAGATCTATACGCTCCACAATGCCATTTACATGGTTCGAGTCAAGGTCTTCACATCATATCATACCTTCAGATCAAATATCAAACAAATATGAAAGTCGACATAAAAAAATTAGAATTTAATATTTGACAATTATTTTTGTTGACATTGAATAACTCATAATTGAATTGTTGAACTCCAATTTCCTAAAACTTTTGAAGTTAAAAATGATTCTCATCTATTATTATTTCCCAATAAAAAGGCAATGAAGGAAAATGGTAATCTTGTTAAACTAGCTATTTTGCTGGTGCATTGGACGAATTCAGGTTGGATTATAATCCACAATATGAAAATTCCTTAAATTCCAACTCTATTCGACCCAATAAATAGTTTGGACCTCTATCTGAACAGCCTACAAATTTTCCAAAAATTGTTTGCAAATTTCTTCAAAGAAAGAAAGAAAGAAAGAACGTGCAAGTTCATTTATATATTATGATTAATTAAATAATATTAGTTAAAATAAATAACGAGCATGAGATTATTCATACCAGTATATTGAGCTGGTCTATCATAGAAGAGACCTATATACTCCATAATATCATTTACACGTTGCAAGTCAAGGTCTTCACATCATATCGTACCTTCACATCAAATATCAAACAAATAAGAAAGTCGACGTTAAAAAAATTAAAATTTAATCCTTGACAATTATTTTTGTAGACATTGAATAAATCCTATTTGAATTGTTGAACTCTAATGTCCATAAAATTTTGAATTTAAAAAAGATTCTAAACTATTATTATTCCCAACAAACAAGCAATGAAGCAAAATGACAATCTTGATAAACTAGCTATTTATGGGGTTCATTGGACGGATTTGGGTTAGATAATAACCCACAATATGAAAATTTCCTTAAATTCCAATTCTATCCGACCATATAAATAGTTTGGGGCCTTATCCAAATAACCTGTAATTTTTCTAGAATTGTTTGCAAATTTCTTAAAAAAAGAAAGAAAGAAAGAAAGAGCGTGCAAGTTCATTTATATATTATGATTAATTCAATAATATTAGTTAAAAGAAATAATGAGCATGAGATTATTCATACCTGTATATTGAGCTTGTCTATCATGGAAGAGACTTATATACTCCATAATATCATTTACATGTTGCAAGTCATGGTCTTCACATTATATCATACATTCACATCTAATATCAAACATATATGAAAGTCGAGGTCAAAAAAATTTAGAATTTAATCTTTGACAATTATTTTTATGGATATTGAATAACTCCTATATGAATTGTTGAACTCTAATGTCCCTAGACTTTTTAAATTGAAAATGATTCTCATCTATTATTATTATTTCCTAGTAAACACGCAATGGAGCAAAATGACAATATTAATAAACTAGCTATTTAGGGGGTGCATTGGACGGATTCGAGTTGGATAATAATCCACAATACGAAAATTTCCTTAAATTCCAACTCTATACGACCCTATAAATAGTTCGGGGCCTTATTTGAATAACCTACAAATTTTTCAGAATTGTTTGCAAATTTCTTAAAAAAAAAGAAAGAAAGAAACAACATGTAAGTTCCGTTATATATTATGATTAATTCAATAATATAAGTTAAAAGAAATAATGAGCATGAGATTATTCGTACCTGTATATTGAGCTGGTCTATCAGGAAAGAGACCTATATACTCCATAATATCATTTACATGTTGCAAGTCAAGGTCTTTATGAGGCCCCAATCATGACCCTAATCGGATTATTGTTAATTAATGAGAATTATTGTTAATTAAGGTAATATTGGATTATTTTGCAATTATTGAGGTTAAATCCCAAGGGGAGTATTTTGGTAATTTCAGCATGTAAGTATATGAGTTGAGTTATATTATAATTTAAGAATGTGATATAATTGAAGTAAATTAGAAGTTTAGCGGTTAAATTGAAAGGAATCGAAATATGAGGGTTTATTTGTGCTTAAGGGCATTATGGAAATTTCCTTGGAAAGATATTTACCCCACTCACTTATTTATGGTTCCTAGAAACTGAGGAGATCGGCATAAGGAGGTCTTTCTCTCTTTCTTTCTCTCTTCTCTCAGTTACGGGTTGAAGAAGAGGAACTTAGGGTTTTGGTGTTTGGCTTCATGAAGGAGGAGAAAGGAACCATGAAAGAGCTGGATCTCGAGGATTGAAAGAGTTGAAGCTTTAATATCAGGTATGGGAACTAAGTATATACACTGTTCATATGATTGACTTTGGGAATCTTCTCTTTTTTCTTATTTGTGTGTCATCCTTGATAAGGTTAAAGGCTAAATCTAGTAATTTAGATGAGATTTAATGATTTAAAGCTTTAATGATCACCATTATAATTGGTGAGGTAAGATCTAGGATTTAAGTTCTTGTACTGCATAATCGGGTTTGGGTTTTTGGGTTTCCATGTTAGCTAAAATCCCTTGCACGACCACTTATGCATTTTGTTCTTGGAGATGCACAGCCACTTATGCATTTTGTTCTTTAAGATGCATGGCCACTTATGCATTTTGTTCTTTGAGATACATGGCCACTTGAGGTATTTCCTTTTCCCATGCACGACCACTTGGCTTTTTCCTCTTTGATATGCACGGCCACTTGGTTTTTCCTCTTTGAAATGGATAACCACTTATGCATTTTGTTTTTTGAGATGCACAACCATTTATAGCTTTTCTTCTCTACATGCACGGCCACTTATGTACTTTGTTCCTTGGATACACGGCCAAGCATGCTTTTCTCCCCTCTATAGCATGGTCATATGTACTCTTTCACTCATTTGAGTATACTCTCAACCCAAGATTAAGCCATGTATTTAATTTATTGATCACATTATTATATGGTCTATAAGATTATTAAGAGAACAAGAGTAGAGGTTAATTGACTAATGATAAGTAAAACTGATGATAAATGGTTAGTAAGTGTTGGTTGTTACGCTAGTTGATATCAATGGATTAATAGACTAAGAAACTCTTTCTTTAGTGCTAAAGTCTATAAAGATATGGTTTAGAAAGGCATGAAAATAAGATGAAGTGTTATAGAAGTTTAAAAGACATAAATGCTAATAATTAGGTTGCTAAAATATGTTTGGTGCCTAATAGCCCAAAACTAAGAATAGTAAGAAGAAATATAGTAATCACAAGATTGCATGCTATTTAATATGCCCTATATAGTATGATATAAGGTATATTCTATGCCAAAGCAAATTATTTTACCCTAAATGCTATACATTGATAATCCTTTGCAACAGTATGAAAATACTATGATTTAGCCTATTATTAATAAGAAGATAGTTGCAATGTTACATGTTTAAGATAAAGAGATGGAATAGTAATTGACACTTAATTGTGAAACTATAGAAGTTTGGTTATCCTTTAAGTCATAATAGGAATTAATGATGAGCTTTGATGCAAGGGAACCTACTAACTTATCTATTCATGCCCTATGACATAATATGAAAATCACAAGTCTGCAAGTAGTGTGCTAATGATGGAGATGAAATAATCTTATATAAACTTAACTGGGTTTAAAATTTTATAAGATAGAAAGTACAAGTAAGATGATCAATGTATATGTGACAATATTAAGGAAGATCACCTTTTTGTCTTTAAACCTATATATTGAGCTGGTCTATCATGGAAGAGACCTATGTACTCCATAATATCATTTACACATTAAGGTCTTCACATAATATCTTACCTTCACATCAAATATCAAACAAATATCAAAGTCGAGGTCAAAAAAATTAGAATTTAATCTTTAACAATTGTTTTTGGGGACATTGAATAACTCCTATCTGAATTGTTGAACTCTAATGTCCCTAAACTTTTGAAATTGAAAATGATTCTCATCTATTATTATGTTCTAGTAAACACGCAATGAAGCAAAATGACAATCTCAATAAACTAGCTATTTAGGGGGTGCGTTGGATGGATTCAGGTTGGATAATAATCCACATTAGGAAAATTTTCTTAAATCCAGCTCTATTTGACCCTATAGATAGTTTGGGCCCCTATCAGAATAACACGTAAATTTTCAAGAATTGTTTGCAAATTTCTTAAAAAAAAAAAGAAAGAACGAAAAAACGTACAAGTTCATTTATATATTATGATTAATTCCATAATATTAGTTAAAAGAAATAATGAGCATGAGATTAATCATAACTTGTATAATAAGCTGGTCTATCATGGAAGAGACTTATATACTCCATAATATCATTTACACATTGCAAGTCAAGGTTTTCACATCATATCATACCTTCACATCAAATATCAAACAAATATGAAAGTCGAGGTCAAAAAAAATTTTGAATTTAATCTTTTACAATTATTTTTGTGGATGTTGAATAAATCCAATATGAATTGTTAAACTCCAATGTCCCTAAACTTTGGAAATTGAAAATGATTCTCATCTATTATTATTTCCCTGTAAACACGCAATGAAACAAAATGACAATCTTGATGAACTATCTATTTAGGGGGTGTATTAAACGGATTCGGTTTGGAGAATAATCCACAATACAAAAATGTCTTTAAATTCCAACTCTATTTGACCCTATAAACAGTTCGGGCCCCTATCTGAACAATTCATAAATTTTTCAGAATTGTTTGCAAATTTCTTAAAAAGAAAGAAAGAAAGAATGTGCAAGTTCATTTATATATTACGATTAATTCCATAATATCAGTTAAAACAAATAATGAGTATGAGATTAATCATACCTGTATATTGAGCTGGTCTACAATGGAAAAGACCTATATACTCCATAATATAATTTACACGTTGCAAGTCAAGGTCTTCACATCATATCATACCTTCACATCAAATATCAAACAAATATGAAAGTTGAGGTCAAAAAAATTAGAATTTAATCTTTGACAATTGTTTTTGTGGACATTGAATAACTTCAATCTGAATTGTTGAACTCCAATGTCCCTAAACTTTTGAAATTGAAAATGATTCTCGCCTATTATTATTACCCAGTAAACACATAATGAAGAAAAATGACAATCTTGATAAGGTAGCTATTTAGCGGGTGCATTGGACAGATTCGGGTTGGATAATAATCAAGAATACTAAAATTTTCTTAAATTCCAACTCTATCGGATCCTATTAATAGTTTGGGCCCCTATCTGATCAACCCGTAAATTTTTCAAAATTGTTTGCAAATTTTTTTTAAAGAAAGAAAGAAAGATCGTGCTTGTTAATTTATATATTATAATTAATTTCATAATATTAGTTAAAAGAAATAATGAGCATGAGATTAATCATACCTGTATATTGAGCTGGTCTATCATAGAAGAGACCTATATACTCCATAATATCATTTACTCGTTGCAAGTCAAGGTCTTCACATCATATCATACCTTCACATCAAATATCAAACAAATATAAAAGTCGAGGTCAAAAAAATTAGAATTTAATCTTTGATAATTATTTTGGTCAACATTGAATAACTCTAATCTGAATTGTTGAACTCCAATGTCCTTAAACTTTTGAAATTGCAAATTATTCTCATCTATTATTATTTTCCAATAAACATGCAATGAAGCAAAATGACAATCTTAGTAAGCTAGCTATTTTGGGGGTGCATTGGACGGATTCGGGTTGGATAATAATCCACAATACGAAAATTTCCTTAAATTCCAACTTTATCCGACCCTATAAATATTTCGGGCCACTATCCGAACAACTGGTAAATTTTTCAGAATTGTTTGCAAATATCTTAAAAATAAATAAAGAAAGAAAGAACGTGCAAGTTAATTTATATATTATGATTAATTCCATAATATTAGTTAAAAGAAATAATTAGCATGAGATTAATCATACCTGTATAATAAGCTGGTCTATCATGGAAAAGACCTATATACTCCATAATATCATTTACACGTTGCAAGTCAAGGTCTTTACATCATATATATCATACCTTCACATCAAATATGAAACAAATATGGATGTCGAGGTCAAAAAAATTAGAATTTAATCTTTGAAGATTATTTTTGTAGACGTTGAATAACTCTAATATGAATTATTGAACTCCAATGTCCCTAAACTTTTAAAATTGAAAATGATTCTCATCTATTATTATTTTCCAATAAACACGCAATGAAGCGAAATGACAATCTTGATAAACTAGCTATTTAGGGGGTGCATTGGATGGATTTTGGTTGGATAATAATCCACAATGCAAAAATTTTCTTAAATTCCAACTCTATCCGACCCTATAAACAGTTCGGGTCCCTATCCGAGCAACCCACAAATTTTTCAGAATTGTTTGCAAATTTCTAACGTGCAACAAGTTCATTTATATATTATGATTAATTCCATAATATTAGTTAAAAGAAATAATAAGCATGAGATTAATCATACCTGTATATTGAGTTGGTCTATCATGGAAGAGACCTATATACTTCATAATATCATTTACACGTTGCATGTCAAGATCTTTGCATCATATCATACATTCACATCAAATATCAAATAAATATGAAAGTCGAGGTAAAAAAAAAAGAATTTAATCTTTGACAATTATTTTTGTGGACATTGAATAACTCCAAACTGAATTGTTGAACACCAATGTCCCTAAACTTTTGAAATTGAAAATTATTCTCATCTATTATTATTTTCCAGTAAACACGCAATGAAGCAAAATAACAATTTTGATAAACTAGCTATTTACGGATTCGGGTTGTATAATAATTCACAATACAAAAATTTCCTCAAATTCTAACTATATCCGACCCTATAAATAGTTCGGGCTACTATCCGAACAACCTGTAAATTTTTCAGAATTGTTTGCAAATATCTTAAAAAAAGAAAGAAAGAAAGAAAGAAAGAACATGCAAGTTCATTTATATATTATGATTAATTCCACAACATTAGTTAAAAGAAATAATGAGCATGAGATTAATCATACCTGAATAATAAGCTGGTCTATCATGGAAGAAACCTATATACTCCACAATATCATTTACACGTTGCAAGTCAAGGTCTTCACATCATATCATACCTTCACATCAAATATCAAACAAATATGGAAGTCGAGGTCAAAAATAAATTAGAATTTAATTTTTGACAATTATTTTTGTGGACATTGAATAACTTCAATCTGAATTATTGAACTCTATTGTCCTTAAACTTTTGAAATTAAACATGATTCTCATCTATTATTATTTCCCAGTAAACACGCAGTGAAGTATAATGACAATCTTGATAAACTCGCTATTTAGGGGGTGCATTGGATGGATTAGGATTTGATAATAATCAACAATACTAAAATTTTCTTAAATTTCAAATGTATCCGACCCTATAAACAGTTCGGACCCCTATCCGAACAACCCGCAAATTTTTCAGAATTATTTGCAAATTTCTTAAAAAAAGAAAGA
Source organism: Excoecaria agallocha (assembly GCA_037975025.1). Classification (NCBI taxonomy): domain Eukaryota; kingdom Viridiplantae; phylum Streptophyta; class Magnoliopsida; order Malpighiales; family Euphorbiaceae; genus Excoecaria; species Excoecaria agallocha. Next base: position 37,096,488 of record CM075822.1, on the reverse strand, counting down.
ACGTGCAAGTTCATTTATATAATTAATTCCATAATATATTAGTAAAAAGAAATAATGAGCATGAGATTAACCATACCTTTATATTGAGCTGGTCTATCAAGGAAGAGACCTATTTACTGCATAATATTATTTACACATTGCAAGTCAAGGTCTTCACATCATATCACACCTTCACATCAAATATCAAACAAATATGAAAGTCGAGGTCAGAAAAAATTAGAATTTAATATTTGATAATTATTTTTGTGGACATTGAAAAACTCCTATCTGAATTGTTGTACTCCAATGTCCCTAAACTTTTGAAATTGAAAATGATTATCATCTATTATTATTTTCGAGTAAACACGCAATGAAGCAAAATAACAATCTTAATAAATATCTATAATAATAATATGCTATGAATAATTTGATTTTCAATAAAAAATTAAATTTATTGAAATAAATATATAAAAGAATTAAAAGTAAAACAAAATTAAAAATAATAAAAAAAGTTAGAAATGGAACAGCTGTTTGCAAATGGACCGGCGGTAGCCCAATTACCATTAATGACGTATTATGCTGAAAAAATATATCTTCGATTGAATCTTTGAATTTAATTTTAAATAGGACAATGAAAAGATATTATTTACTATTTAGATTTGTTTGATATTGAATTATCTGTATCAAAGATTAGTCAATTAAAAAGAAGTGGCTATGATTTATTTGTACATCGTCATGATCAACTTTTTCCAGCTGCCTATAAAATCTCCTCTCAATCCTCTTTCCCAACAAAGAATAATCGAACCCAATCATTAATTATAGAAAAAAAATGGTATCAACTTCATTCTTTATGATTCTCTTATTCTCTGTAAACTTGGTTTCATTATTCCATAGTTTAGCTGCTATTTCATTATGCCATGCCGATGAAGTCTCTGCGTTATTGCAATTTAAGGAGAGTTTTGTAATTCACAAGAAAGCTTCAGATGATCCTCTTACTCATCCCAAGACTGAATCATGGAAGTTCATTAATGGAGGAGATTACGACTGCTGTTCGTGGGATGGGATTAGCTGTGATATGCGCTCTGGTCATGTTATAGGGCTTGATCTCAGCAGTAGCTTTCTCTATGGTTCCATAAATTCCAGCAGTACCCTCTTCAAACTTGTTCACCTCCGCACCCTTAACCTTGCCTTTAACCATTTTAATTATTCTCACTTACCATCTGAGTTCGTCCATTTGCAGGGTCTCTCCTCTCTCAATCTCTCTTCCTCTTCTTTTTCTGGCCAAATCCCTTCAACTCTTTCTCAACTTCCCAATCTGTCACAGCTTGACCTCTCCAAGAATGACCAATTGTTTCTCAAGAATCATGATTTTGAAACCTTACTTCAAAATTTAACGGCACTAGAAGATCTAACACTTGATTTTGTGGATATATCATCCTCCGTGCCCAACATCTTGGCAAATTTATCTTCTCTGAAATCCCTGAGTTTTTGGTTCTGCAATCTATTTGGCGAATTTCCAACTACGGTTTTCCAAATTCCTCACGTACGAACTCTCGATTTACGAGGGAATTGGAACCTAAAAGGTCATCTTCCTGAATTTAATTCCAGTAGTTCACTTGAGAAACTTGTGCTTTCAGGAGCAAGTTTCTCTGGGAAACTGCCGGATACAATCGGAAACCTTGGTTTGTTGAATAAATTGGATATCTACTACAGTGACTTCTCTGGTCGGTTTCCGTCCTCACTTGGAAACCTCACACAACTTGTTTATTTGGATCTCATGGCCACCAGTTTTGATAAACAAACATCCTCTTCCTTGTCATGGCTTCCTAAGCTAAATAAACTCCGAGCCTTGGGCCTCACCTCCATGATCTTTAACAATGGTATCACTCCTCAGTTTGCTAATCTAACCCAACTTGCTTATTTGGCTCTAAAGCACAATACTATAAATACCCCAATCCCTTCTTGGCTTGTGAATATGACCCAACTGAAGCTGTTAAGCCTTCCATCTAATCAACTTCAAGGCCCAATTCCAGATTCCATATTCCAACTTACAAACCTCCAATACCTTGATGTTGGTTATAATAATTTGAGTGGCATAGTGGACTTTGCCAGGTTTCTTAAGATCAAAAATTTAAGAGAATTACGTTTGACGGGGAACAATTTATCATTGCTCCTTGACAACGTCAACTCTAATGCCGCTACTCATAAGTTTTTCATCTTGGGATTAGGATCTTGTAACTTAACCCACTTTCCTTCTTTTCTGCAAGAACAAGATCAGCTGGAGTTACTGGAATTACCCAACAATTTCATTCAGGGTGAAGTACCCGAATGGGTATGGAGCAAGAGCAAACACAGCTTAGCGATTATTGATCTTTCTAATAACCGTCTTACAGGTTTTGAAGAAGAATCGACCTTTCTTTCATTGTCTAGATTATCATATTTGGATCTAAGTGATAACATGTTGCAAGGATCACTTCCCTTACCACCACCATCCATCCAAATGTATAGAGTGGCAAGGAACAACTTGGCAGGTCGGATTTCTCCAAATGTTTGTAATTTGGATTCTCTGTATGGCCTTGATTTGTCGTTCAACAACTTCACTGGTGAGCTTCCTCAATGTTTAGGGAATTTCAATAATTTTCTTGAATATTTAAATCTTGGCAGCAACAGTTTGCTGGGCACTATTCCTACAAGTTTCACAAAAGAGTGCAGAATCAAGATGCTTTTCTTGGATTCCAATAAGCTGCAAGGACAATTACCAAGATCATTGACCAATTGTAGACAGCTTGAGTTTCTGATTTTAGGAAATAACCAAATCAATGATGTATTTCCATCATGGTTGGGGCAACTCCAAGAGCTAAAGGTTCTCATTCTGAGATCAAATCAATTCTATGGCGTGGTAGGGAATCAAGTAAGTGACGATGACTTCCCGAATTTACTTATTGTCGATGTCTCAGATAATTACCTAACAGGGGAATTGCCATCCAAATATTTCCTGAGTTGGAATAAAATGAAGATGGCGGATCCAGATCAATTAAACTATCTTACTGCACTTTTTATTCTGCATTCACCCAGGGTTCTCATGCCCAGTGATTATCCTTATTCTCTATCAATAAGAAACAAAGGAGTATTACTAAACTACCCGAAGATTCTTCAATGTTTTGTGGCCATTGATTTTTCAATTAACAGATTTGAAGGAGATATTCCAAATGTCATAGGGAGGTTAAGCGGTCTTCGTTTGCTAAATCTTTCCAACAATAATCTCAGTGGTGGAATTCCTTCATCCTTGGGGTATCTAACAAAGCTTGAATCTTTAGACCTGTCTCAAAACAATCTCTCTGGAGCGATCCCTCAGCAACTAACCCAATTGAATTTCCTTGAAATTTTCAATGTGTCGAATAACCATCTTGCAGGTCCAATACCACAAGGAAAGCAATTCAATACATTTCAAAGCAATTCATATGAAAGCAATCCAGGACTGTGTGGCAATCCTTTACCAGGGAAATGTGAAAATTCCGAAGCATTATCGCCATTGCCTTCCATTGCTGATAAAGGAGATAAGGATGAGTTGGATTCTTTCTTTGATTTTGGTTTGCAATCAGTTTTAATTGGCTATGGAAGTGGGTTGATGATTGGAGTAGTGATTGGACATATTGTGACCAAAAGAAAATACAAATGGTTATTGAAAACTTTCAGAGCAAGACAACTAAGAAGGAGAAGAAGACAAAGGGTGGGACCCTCGTAATTTGGAGTAGATATTTTTTTTTCTTTTTTTGTAATTAAAGTGTATAGTATCTTTGAAAGTGTTACAAGTAAATAGCTAGATTTAGCTTTTCTATATAGTCTGCTTTTTTTCTCAAAAAAAAAAAATATATAGTCTGCTTTTTATAATGTAGCCTTTTCTTCTTAGTATATTGCCTTTTCCACCAAGTATAAATATATTTTTTTACTTTTCTTCTTGTATATACAGATAGTGCAAACTCATAAGAGAAATAATCGGATAAATATATTTTATCCCATTTGTGTTTTATTATATGGTATGAGAGTAAATACTTTTAGTGACGAAAATCCATTTATAATCAAAGCCATTAAATATTGGCTACGTAATTATCATCACAAATAAATGTAATTTTTATCATAAAATAATTCATATTGTCCCTAAATCTAATACTTTAAATGATGATAAATGATTTTATCATTAAATTAATATATATTGATGATGAATATAAATCTTCATAATATTAATAAATTAGTAACAAATATGAATAAAAAAAAGATAATTTTAGTGACTACTTTTTATTGTCATTTAATAATACTTTTTTATGGCAATATTAATGTCATACTTATGAACATCATATAGTCATTTATGCACTAATAAGTCAACAAATCATCACAAATATATTTGTTATGTATTTATTGCACTAAAAATGAGACATTTCCAATCTAATATCCTTACAACATTTAGTAAAGCATATTGTCCATCAACTAATATAAAATATTTGATTTTAAACAATGTCAATTAAATAAAAGGCTACTAACTACAAAAACTAAAATATCATAATTCATAATTCAAAAATAAACTTTGCTGAAATTTCAATTGTGCATCTTGTTCCTCCAAAAAAAATGATATATTAGATTTAAGAAAAACTAATGTTATATGAATCACAATAGAAACTTTGGACATACTGTAAGAATGTATGCTATTAAAACTGGGGTTGTCACAAAAGAATGAAAATTATCAAGTATATCACATATTAGCATTTAAAAATAAATATATCAATATCAGAATTCCTGGCATTACAAATGTAATAATCCAAGTCTAGTGAAAAAAAAAATCCAATTTCGTAATATATGAAATTTTCTAGTCCACAAATCATAGAAATTACATGAAACAAGAACGAAATAGAACAAGGTAACAGGGCAACGGATGCAATGAATCTAATAAAAGTAAGCATAAAAATGGGTGTTTTCACAGACCAGGATGTAATTGCTTGGTTGCAACTGCACCCTTGTTATTGGTAATCCACTCCTTTATTTTGGTTCTCTGATATAATGGGAATTAAGAGAGTATAAAATAAGTTTACCTAATTAAACTGTAAGTTCCACTTTTGATAAAAAAAAAAAATGATACGTTCATTATATTCAAAAAAAAAAAAAGAGCTCTATTTGTATTATCAATTTTTGATACACTATTTTTTTAAATACTTTTATTATATCGCTATTTTTTAAAAAATATTTATCAAAATCTTCTGATTTAAAAAAAAAAAAAGAGTTAGAAAGTATTGATGGTATTACATTAAATCGTTCAGCTTGCAGGGAGCTGGAAAATTTATAATGAACTGTACGTCAAGTTTGACTAGTAACAGATTAAAAAGAAAATTTTATAAGGGAAAATGCTTTATTGAATCCTGAATTTTTATTTATATATAAAAACTTTCTATAGTAGTTTTTAACTTTCAATTAATGTATGAATTTTTAACTATATCTATATATAAAAACTTTCAATAGTAGTTACTAATATTCTTTTAATTACTAACTTTCAATTGGATACAGTTTTGTAAAGCTGAGAACCTTGTTCTTGGGTTTCATACACTAATTGTTTATGAATTAATAACATTAATTAAACTAATATAAGTGATGGATCCAATAAAGCATACCTGACCTGGGTCCTCAGGAAATACACTATTCCTTTCTCCTTGAACCTAAAAAAGAATAATTTCCCATTAATTAAGCAATTATTCCTGCAATTAATTTATATATTTTGCCATAACTCATATATTTATACATAAAAACTACTGGAAGCTAAGGTATTGAATTCCAGTAGTAGGTAGACGTTATTGCAGCTTTGAAACTAAAATATAAACTTATACACAAAGGAATTGCATTGGGAAAAAGGAGAAACATTGAGTAATTACAGAATGTTGATTCCTGAGGTTTGATGATGCAGAGGACAAATAAGGGGGAGCTAAGGGCCTGCAAAATGAAAAGAAGGTAAAAGATTGGGAGAGAATATAAGATGTTTGATGACTTCCATAACTAAAGAATGATTAGGAAAAAGAAATAATTGATATAATATCTTAATTGGCTACACATAGTAGAAATAATTCCAAGTAATATTTGATATTATAATTGAGCATGCAGGTTATTTTTCTATGAAACAAACAGAAAATGCAGGTTATTTTTATTGAGGAAGCAGTTTATTTATAATCCAACATGGATCATAATTAAAATATAATCTAAAGTCTTTATATTACGAATTCTGTTTCTGGAAAAATACCAAAGTTACACTTTAGTCAATAAATGCATGTATTTCCAATATAAAATAGATGGAGGTCTCTTCAAGTTATGCATAACGTGTAGAAGAGAAAGCAATTTTCTAAATTTCTAAGTTTTTTATCTATAAATTCTACTACCGTGATTAATGGCAATCATGTTTTTACAAAGAAAAGTAAAATAAAAGCCGAAATAAACAGCCTAATTTCTGATTTTGACCCTAATTCGACGTACCAGCAGGTTAATGATATTCAAATTTGGCCCAAATGTCTACTTAATTACACCTTTTTATCTTTAGTTTTGTATCATTACTTCAAGGAAATCGGAGATCCTAGAATTTTGTAGAAATGGACTAAGCAATTATATTTGAATTGTCAAATAGTGAAAGTGAACTCCAAATTATCTTATTTTTTTCCTTGAAAGCTGTATTTTGTATTAAAATAAAAAATACTTTCAATAATCGTTTTTAGTGAAATAAAATTAATCATCTTAAAAGAATGGAAAATAATCAATTTTCCTGACAAAAATTTAAAGAAGAAGAAGAAATTCTTCAGAACTATTTCCAAAAGCAGGTTACTTTCTATGAAACAAACGGAGAATTAAAAAGAATGCAGGCTGTCATTCATTGTTCGAAGCAATCTAAGAAGAAAATACTCTAATCTATGTATCTCAAGTTGCAGTTGATAACTCAGAGTGTATGAAATCTATGTACCCTGGTATCCATGTAAACTTGAAGTATTGAGGAATTTTATTATCCACTAATTTACTAACTTCACTAATACCATTAACTCCACTAATTAAATAACAATTAACAAAAACAATATAAACATGTTAAAATAAAATTCACTAATTTAGTTACTCATAAAAATTAATGATTTTGAATCAATTCTTCAACATGCTCCCTTGATTCAAAATCACACACATTTAATTTTTTTTCTTTAAGTCCTTTGTCTTCAATTCTTGATGCACTATCTCATTAATCTTCAATTTTTGATGCACTTTCTTATCAATCTTCAATTCTCGATGTACTCTCTCATTAAACTTCAATTTTCGATGCACTCTGTCATCAAACTTTCATTATTGATGCACTCTGTCATTAATCTTCCATTATTGATGCACTATCTCATCAATTTTTTGCCGTTTAATTTTTTTTCTTTTTGGAGCACCTGTCTCCAACTCTCAAAAAAGAGATGTCTTCTCTTTTGCCAAATTTGTTTGATCATTTGTAAACTTCAAATCTTATTTCATATGCTCATAATTGATAATTTTCTCCATTAAACATGTGAAACGAAATCTCACTTGTTTTTTACTATGCCATTTTTCTCACAGACCCATGATCAAGAATGGCTTTGATACCATTGTTGAGAAAATTTTTTAGGATGAAGAACGCACAAATTTTATTTTCCAATTTCCCATAAAAAAACAAATTACACATGCCTATTTATAGGCTTACATTTCAACCATAAACTTAGGTCACTAACCCACTAATTCCACTAAACAATTAACTTATAATCCCACTAATTTACTAACTTCACTAATGCCATTAACTCCACTAACTAAATAATAATTAACAAAAACAATATAAACATGTTAAAATAAAATTCACTAATTTAGTTATTCATAAAAATTAATGATTTTGAATCAATTCTTCAACAAACACTTAAAAGGGAATATAAAGTTGAGAAACAAAGATTCAAAGATAGCGAATCTCATTTTCTTTTGCATTGAACTCAGAACGACTAACTGAAAGCAATGGGCATTTGGGTTTTTTCTTAACTCTGAAGTAATGATTTTACTGCACATATTTAATCCGAAAAGGTAGTAATTGTAAATCTAACAAGCAAAGGCAGAAGTGCTTAATTGACAACCACAATGGAAACTGTGATTACTGCAGATTCAATTCAAAACCCAAAACAAATAGCATATTAGTAAAACAACAATTAAATCAACAAGCTGTAAAAATATTCTCAGTTAGCACCGACAAAAGATAAGCAAGAAAGGAAACCACTGTTTCATATCCAGATTTCATTCTTATATCAGTTTCTTGAAAACCCATGTCAATATTTCGTATATTGAAATTGAAGAATGAGAGAGAGTACCTTGAAGATTGGTGGATCCAGAGAAAAACTCTGATTATTTCTTGAAACGAGAATGAGAAAGATGAATTAATGAAGGGTAAATGATAAGAAGAGAGAATAAAATGAAAGAGAAGAGGAGAAGCGAAGAATAAATTAGTTGACAGGCTTGAGTATTCTTGGCTTAGCTACCCATTTGAGCCAAAAGCTTATATTTTTAATTAAAAACATGGGTTATTTTTATTGTTCTTTCTGGTTTTCCCAAGAAAGAGAGAATAGAGCCAACGACATTAATGGGAATAGCCGATTACAGGAAAACAAAGAAACCCAGAAAGGAAAACATCAAAATTTAGGCAGAAAAAAGAAGCGAAGCACGGTCATCGTTTAACATCCTCAAGGCTGTAACGGGACGTATATGTTCTAAATTAACCCAAACAGTAAGGAAGTATAAAAATTAACCAAAAAAAAAAAAATCAAAGAACAAATCTTAACAGATGAAAAAATTGAAAAGAAAAATTCTGAGATTTATTCCATTTGTGTTCTATTGCAAAAGGTTTTCATTTTGCAACTATGCGAAGGACGATTATTACTGTGAGCAGCTGACCAACCGATTAATGCTTGGCCATTACTTTTTCTTATCTATAAAACAAACCCTGCAAACATGTCAACACATAAAAATTTATAGTAATAATCTAGTTGTATCTATTAACTTGATCAAGCTGAGAGCTTCCTACAACATGCCATCCACCAATTATCAAATATGAAGGGAAAACTAAAGGACTTCATGACAATTCTAAGATATGTAGCACATATATTTGTACAGAAAATTCATAGAAAACTGAGCAGAAACAGCACACAGAGCACATAATCAAAGGGTGTCCAAATTCCATGTAGAAAGAAAATAAATTGAAGAATTTTCCATGTGAACTCCAAAGGTATCCAGACTAGCAACAGACTCTCTTTCCTTGGTTAATTGTGTCTTATTATCTCTAGTGTAGAGGAGAATGAGATAGTAGAGCTCATCCTTAACTATCTTAATTATCCCCATATTAGTTTTTTTAAAAAAAATTCCCCAAACAATAATGTATCATTGGATTGTATAATACAATAAACACCATCTTATACCTTACTGGCTAATTACATTCTATTTCATTTCATGATTATTATTTCAGTTCAAGTCTTACTATTACTAATTTATATGCATATATTTTTCATTGCAATGCCTTTCCATCTTTCTTTCTTTCTTTCTTTTCACACTATTTATTTAGATTTTTTAATTAAAAAATTAATATATGTATTAAAAATTGTATTCTATAATTATAATTTTTTCTAAATTAATAACAATATAAATAACTTAAGTTTGTTTATTTGTAATCATTTTTTTACAAAACTAATATAGTTTCATATTGTATACCAAACACACTATAAAATTTAACAATTTTTTTTGCGAAAATATTACAAGTTAATACAGCTTTGTAACAAACACTATATATACACTCAGCTCAAGAATATCAAGTCTGCTTTGTGTATAGATGTGAAGATTAAGAGTTGAATGCCAAGAATATCAATAAAATCAATCTTATTATCCACAGTTATGCCCAATAATGACAACGAAAACATTCCACCTCATCAAAATCAAGTGGAATTATGAGCTCAGATTCATAATATTTTGCAACGTGCAGAATTTAGAATCCAAATTAGTTCTTCGAAAGACAAGACAAAATCAGCATCATGTATAGTTTACCTACGTACAACCTGAATTAGACCGAAGAAGCTAAGTTGAAGATTTGAAACGATTCACTGGAGCATTGAGGGACGAGAGGTATGAATCATCCGCCTTGTCAATGTCGCTGAAAAGGTAACCAAAAGGAGGCATTTCTATGTACTTGCCAGAACAAGGGGCGACCTTCAGTTCATCGTCTTTCCAAACAACTCTTCCTCCTGCAATTGTCACTTCAACCTTGCCCTGCCAACAGAATATAGAATTTTTCTAAAACATTATTTAGAATGACTAGGAATACATGGCAAACATGGAACGCATGCCCTGCATGAAAGAGCAAAAATGTGGCAGTAATCTTAAGTCCTTCCAGGATTGAATTCGATAAATTTTTCAATGTACCATAATCATAGTCATTATTATATCCCAAACCAAATGCATCCTCTCCTCAATTCCTACACTTCCAGTTGCCAAGTATAGCCAAACTAAAACAGTTAACCAGAGCCAATATAATGAAAACATACGTTTGACTTGAGCTATAATAGGACCACTTTTCTATATTACCATTGACACCACTTGGAATTGTACGGAAATCTTCAGTCCCGAAAGGAACATATAAATACACAATTATCAGTTCCTACGAGCAACAAAATATAAAATCATCATAAGGAACATATAAGGGACAGTTAAATGAGGATATTAAAAAGACATCCCTTTACCATTTCCAATTATTGTAATAACTCGAATTCATTTCAAGCATATCATATATTGAGGTCTTGAAATTGTTAAATTTTGGTTATTGAGCTATAGTTTTTGGCATAGGTTAATTTGAAATGAGAAAAACCAGAAATGAAATAAACATATTCTATGTCAAATCATCATTGGAGGGCAATCTTGTATATGTAATTCTTACTAGTTTAGGTTCGTCAACAAGTCTTGCAGAAATCATTAATTATAATAGATTGTTCACAATTGATTTCATTCTCGACACTGTGATGGTAACAATTGAATGTTGTTACTGTACATTCAACTAGGATATGTTACATTTATAAAAATACCCGTGCGTGAATGGTCGCGGTGCAAAAAAGATGTTACATTTATAAATAATATTCAGAGTGACATCATATATGATATTTGATCTAATTGTCAGTCCAATCGGATTTAGACCATTACAAAAGAGAAAGATCCATAAAAAAAAAAGTGCAGAAACAAAATGAAAAGTTAGTTTGAAAATAGTCAAAATAGGAGAAAATAAAACCAATACAACAAAAGTAAATACTATAATTTTTAAGGGACGCGTTTTTATAGATATTTTGTTTACTTTATCAATTTTCAATTAAATACCCAAACAAATTAACCAAACTTAAAATTGGGAAAAACCTTTAAGTTTTCCCTTTCTCCTGCTATAATTTAGTTAACTACAAAAAATAAAATAAAATAATATAATATTAATATAAGAACCAAAATAATTTTCCAGAATTATTTGCAAATTTGTTTTTTTTTTTTAAAAAAAAAAGAAAGAAATAACGTGCATGAGATTAATCATATTGGTCTGGTCCATCATAGAAGAGACCTGTATACTCCAAATATCATTTACACATTCCAAGATCATAACAACATTAACGGGAATAGCCCATTACAGGAAAACAAAGAAACCAGAAAGGAAAACATCAAAATTTAGGCAGAAAAAGAAGCGAAGCACGGTCATCGTTTAACATCCTCAAGGCTGTACGGGACGTATATGTTCTAAATTAACCCAAACAGTAAGTATAAAAATTAACCAAAAAAAAAAAATCAAAGAACAAATCTTAACAGATGAAAAAATTGAAAAGAAAAATTCTGAGATTTATTCCATTTGTGTTCTATTGCAAAAGGTTTCCCTTTTGCAACTATGCGAAGGACGATTATTACTGTGAGCAGCTGACCAACCGATTAATGCTTCCTTATCTATAAAACAAACCCAGCAAACATGTCAACACATAAAAATTTATAGTAATAATCTAGTTGTATCTATTAACTTGATCAAGCTGAGAGCTTCCTACAGCATGCCATCGACCAATTATCAAATATGAAGGGAAAACTAAAGGACTTCATGCCAATTCTAAGATATGTAGCACATATATTTGTACAGAAAATTCATAGAAAACTGAGCAGAAACAGCACACAGAGCATATAATCAAAGGGTGTCCAAATTCCATGTAGAAAGAAAATAAATTGAAGACAGCATACATTTGATTTGAGCAATAATAGGACCACTTTTCTATATTACCATTGACACCACTTGGAATTTTACGGAAATCTTCAGTCCCGAAAGGAACATATAAATACACAATTATCAGTTCCTACGAGCAACAAAATATAAAATCATCATAAGGAACATATGAGGGACAGTTAAATGAGGATATTAAAAAGACATCCCTTTACCATTTCCAATTATTGTAATAACTCGAATTCATTTCAAGCATATCATATATTGCGGTCTTGAAATTGTTAAATTTTGGTTATTGAGCGTTCATTTTTTATATGGATTAATTTGAAATGAGAAAAACCAGAAATGAAATAAACATATTCTATTTCAAATCATCATTGGAGGGCAATCTTGTATATGTAATTATTACTAGTTTAGGTTCGTCAACAAGTCTTGCAGAAATCATTAATTATAATAGATTGTTCCCAATTGATTTCATTCTCGACACTGTGATGGTAACAATTGAATGTTGTTACTGTACATTCAACTCGGATATGTTAAATTTATAAAAATAGCCGTGCGTGAATGGTCGCGGTGCAAAAAAGATGTTACATTTATAAATAATATTCAGAGTGATATCATATATGATATCATATATAAAAGAGAAAGATCCATAAAAAAAAAAAAAAAGTGCAGAAACAAAATGAAAAGTTAGTTTGAAAATAGTCAAAATAGGAGAAAATAAAACCAATACAACAAAAGTAAATACTATAATTTTTAAGGGACGCGTTTTTATAGATATTTTGTGTACTTTATCATTTTTCAATTAAATACCCAAACAAATTAACCAAACTTAAAATTGGGAAAAACCTTTAAGTTTTCCCTTTCTCCTGCTATAATTTAGTTAACTACAAAAAATAAAATAAAATAATATAATATTAATATAAGAACCAAAATAATTTTCCAGAATTGTTTGCAAATTTCTTTTTTTTTTTTAATAAAAAAATAAAGAAAGAAATAACGTGCATGAGATTAATCATATTGGTCTGGTCCATCATAGAAGAGACCTGCATACTCCAAATATCATTTACACATTCCAAGATCATAACATACCTTCACATCAAATATCAAACAAATATCAAAGTCAAGATCAAAAAAATAAATTTTAATCTTTGTCAATTATGTATAACTACTATCCAAATTGCTGAACTCCAATGTCCCTAAACTTTTGAAATTGAAAATGATTCTCATCTATTATTATTTCCCAGTAAACATGCAATGAAGTAAAATAACAATCTTAATAAAAATTTATAATAATAACATGCTATGAATAATTTGATTTTCAATAAAAAAAATTAAATTTATTGAAATAAAAACATAAAATAAATAAAGAAAATTAAAAGTAACACAAAATTAAAAATAATAAAAAAATTTTAGATTTATATGAATCTGAAAATTATTAGAGAAAAAAATGTAAAAACAAAAAGAAAAATACACAGAAAATTGAAAAAACAAATCAAAACTACAAAAAGAGAAATAGAAATGGAGCAACTGTTTGTGGATGGACCGACATTAATCCAATTACTATTAATGGCATATTAAGCTGAAAAAATCTATTTTCAATTGAATATCCGAACTTCTAAAATTTTACACATTGACTTTTTGAATTTTTATAATTTTTCAAATTAAATCCATTTAAAAAAAATGCATTTTTAATTAAAATTAAAATATATACTCATTCGTTAATGAAATATTGCATATTACCTCATATTAAAGTATAAGGATATAATAAAAAAAAAATTTATAAGGAAACTAAATGTAAAAAATTTTTAAATTTCAGGGCTTAAAAACTGGATATCATATAAATGTTGAGGCGAAAATGTTTGTTTTGAATTTAATTTTAAACAAGACAATAAAAATATATTATTATTTACTATTTAGATTTGTTGGATAATGAATTATCTCTATCAAAGATTAGTCAATTAAAAGAAGTGGCTATGATTTATTTATACGTGTGGGATATTTATCCCATGAATACTGGATTCTGCCTATGTCATTCTTATTCTGCCTCCTTTTTAATCTCCATGTAATGAATTTTCCATGGTCGGCCTTTGGCCAATTGATTTCCTTCTTTCAACTTTCTATATCATTAGCCAAAGCTGGAATCAAAGTCTATTTTATATCAACTCCCAATAACATCCAAAAGACTCCCTACAATTCTTTCCAACTTACTATCCTTTATCAAATACAATGCAAGAATGAAAAATGCATGCACTCTATGTAATAGCCAACACTATATCCCACATCGGAAAGGTAAAGGGTATACTTGGAGGAATAAATAACAATTATTGCTTGTAATTGGAAAAGCCTAACATGGATTTGGGCAATGGATGAAGAGCACTTGGAGGAACATTTTCGTTTTTTGTGGTCATTTTATTTTCCATATCCCATGTCGGAAAGCTAAAGGGAATTTGTTCCCCTTATAAGTATCCCACATTTAAAACAATAATAGGAAAAAAGTGATCCACATTCACTTAAGGTTTGGCTAAGGCAAATGGATTTCTACCATTTGATATGTGTCCTTTTCCTATTCTTTCTCAGTCAACAAGTGAGGCATGCTTTTAAAGACCACACTAATCTATCCAGATTTATACTACTTATTTTAATGCCTTTATTAAAACAATACATATAATAACCCATTCATTCACATGTCATGTAATCTGCTATAATTCATCATTATGTTCATGCATAGAAATAGGGATCATAAGTCTAAGTTTTAATACATCATAACTGTAGTCTGAGTTATTATTTACAATATACTTTCATTGCATCACTTTCAAACGTAAGAAATATACAATATTAAGTATAACTAAAAAGATTACACAACTTCATACTTTCAAAATTTTTCCTAACTGGTGTTGGCTTTACTTTACTGATGTTGACCTTGTCCTTGTAGCAAAGGCCTATCTTGAATACCAACATGGATAACCACCCGTGTTAAGCTATACAGCTTAGTGGGAAAAAATAAATATGTGGACAACTATTCACGGTGGTTATCCTCAAGCACACAACATGCAATGATTATAATATCAAGAGGCAGTTATAACATTAATCAACATATTATACTTAATCATGTAACATTTATGTATACTGATAAATCATAATTAGCTAGTCAATTCTTTATCATCAAGTATATATTGTTCATTATAACCTATGAAATGCTTGCTTAAGTTCTATGGGTGTGGATAATGGATGTTGTGGATACCCGTAGGTATTGAATATATAAATACCCGAAGGTAATAAATTTATGAACTCAAATAAGATCAAAAATGTGATCCCAATGGGGACATACTGTGGATCCAAATGTCAAAACTATAGCGCAGCTGCGACTGTAACCCTATAGGCATGCCTATCTTCTATTCACCGCCAAGTTCTATGTGTAGGCAATTGTTCATATTTCATATATCATTTGATTCATAGTGCACAACTCATTATATAGTGTAATAAATCAAACACTATTGTAGGGTCTTTTAATTATCATGGCGTAGCCACAACCACAAGTGTATAATTATCATAATGCAATTTTATTTATGTAAACATATTCATGTATTAAAGACTATAACCTTACTCTTGTATTTCCTTTTACATTTCACAGGTTTAATATCATACACCATGGATTTTATGTTTAAAATGATCTAAAGTACTTAGAGAGGATTAGGTAGACTTGGGTATCTATTTGAGTCCTAAAAGCTGCTGACCGTGATATAAGTTTGGATAAGGGAGGATATATCATATTCAAGTTGGGACAAGGGAGGATCATGGTCAATACCTAATAGCTGCTGACCGTGATACAAGTATCACTTTGGTTTTGGACTGAGCTTGGAACACCTCACTATCAGTAACAAAAGGTGCTGACCGTGACCTAAGGTTATGGAAGGGGCCAAATACCTGCTTATCGTGAAATAAGTGTCTGTAAGATTCTAGACTAAAAAATGGACTAGGTCACGATCAACATAAATTTTCTGCTGATTATGAGGTTCATTTTACCTAGAGGTAGATTTTCAGTCTCAATTTATACATACTTTTAGACCTGTAAAATGATATTTTTAGCCAAAGTGGCCTTCTATAAAGTTATTCCTCTATCTTTATAGTTTCCAAAACATTAAAAATCACCCTAATCATACCTGTAAATCACAAGATATTTAATGAACAACACAAACTGCTTCCACTAATAGGGCAGCAGCC
This sequence comes from Excoecaria agallocha, assembly GCA_037975025.1. Lineage (NCBI taxonomy): Eukaryota > Viridiplantae > Streptophyta > Magnoliopsida > Malpighiales > Euphorbiaceae > Excoecaria > Excoecaria agallocha. Next base: position 37,080,011 of record CM075822.1, on the reverse strand, counting down.
ACAAGTAAAATTCAAGTCCAGTTTTCATCATCATATAAGGGGATTCAGTTTACATGTTCTTCATATGAAATATAGGAATATGAATCTAGTTTTTATAGCAACTAGAATCACTCCATTTTCATTTCTCTAACTTTAGATATAGCCAAACAATACGGGGTAGGTCTAGTGAACCCTAAGATATATTTTTTGGTATCTTAAGGATTCATTTGCCAATTCGGTTTCCATCAAATTTTAAGGCTAATATTCCTATTAATGCTTCATTATAACCTATATTACACATCCAATATGTCTCACACATAGCCATACACATATACTTGACATAAAGAGTTCCCATACCTTAAGAACAAGCCAAACCTTCTTCAACCTTGTTGCACCTCTTTTTCCTTTCTCTTTCTCCCTTCTTCTTTTTGCATATGGGAGATTTCCAATATAAGCATATGTATATATTTATTCAACTCAATCCCCATATATACAAAAAAAAAAGGAGAAGAAGAATGCATGTTACCTTAGAATTTAGCCACCAGCTTTTTTCTCTTACAAAGGATTAAATGAAAGTTTGAAGAGAAGATTTTAGGTGCTATTTAGAGCGTTAGAGTTGTTGAGAAACCAGCCTTGAGATGGCCACCCATGTCTCCTTAAATACCCCTATTTCTCTTTAACTTTTAAGAGTTCTCTAAAAAAGCCAGATTCCCAAATTATATTGGTCCATTTGGGAGACTCTTTTGAATTTACACTTAGCTCCCTAGTTTCTTCTAATTTCTATTTTTGCCACAAAACTTAGATTCTTACTTTTCAATTAAGCACCCAATTCCACATTTTTTTTTTCAATTTATATACCCATGGTCTAATGTAAATGATCATTTTGCCCCTCTATTTATAAATAATTCATCTTAGATCCTAACTTACAGTAACATCAATTAGACATGCACAAATAGATCATATTACCATTTAAACACATTATTCATTACTTAGTATTCCTCTTCGGGTACGATTAGGGGCCTCACAATGCTGATGTGTCAAATATGACAGATTAGCTAATGACATGACAATAAATCCATCTTTGCATGTATCTAGGCATATGATATGGCATACCATGTCATCAATTTGCAAAAAAAGGTAATAATTTTGACTTAGTGGTTGAATTCCTTCATCTTTGGGGTATCTAACAAAGCTTGAATCTTTAGACCCATCTCAAAATAATCTCTTTGGAGCAATCCCTCAGCAACTAACCTAATTAAATTTCCTTGAAATTTTTAATGTATCGAACAACCATATTGCAGGTCCAATACAACAAAGAAAGAAATTTAATACATTTCAAAGCAATTCATATGATAGCAATCTAGGACTGTGTGGAAATCCCTTACCAAGAAATTATGGAAATTTTAAAGTATTATTGCCATTGCCTTGACTTGCTGATAAGGGAGATAGGGATGAGTTGGATTCTTTCTTTGATTTTAGTTGGTAATCAGTTTTAATTTGCTATGGAAGTGGGTTGATGATTGGAGTAGTGATTAGAAATATTGTGACCAAAAGAAAATACAAATGGTTCTTGAAAATTTTCAGACTAAGACAGCTAAGAAGGGGAAGAAAACAAAGAGTCGAACCCTCATAATTTGGAGTAGATATTTTTTCTTTTAAGTTTTGTAATTAAAGTGTATTATTTTCTTTAAAGGTTTCCCTTTTGCAACTATAAGAAGGCTGATTATTACTATAAGCTTTTGGAAGAAAGCAAACAACAATTAAAATGAAGTAAAACAAGACAGTAGTAAAGTGCAACAAAGAAAAAAAAAAGAAAAGAAAAACAAAGGATGAAATATTTTTCTTTAATCGATATTTAATCAAAGGAAATAATGTGCCTTTAAATAGGCATTACAAAGAAACCAAACCTCAATAAAATCTGAACCAACATCAGATATTTTAGCCACTACTTTAAGCACTTATTTCACTAATTGAAAAATAGACAATAAAGGAACCCACTAACAGATAATAAATGATCAAACTATCAGCTGTAAATGACTTAGTCAATGAGCTAATATTATAGCTGTAACTTTGAATTAATTTTCAACACCCCCTTTTGATTCAAAGTTGCACACTCCAAGTTGATTTCTAAAATAAACATGCTTTTCACAAGGAAGTGATTTTGTAAAGATATCTACTACTTGCTCATTGGTGTTGCAATACTTTAACTGAACTTGCCTTTTAGCTAACAACTCACTAACAGAGAATGAGATACTCTTCATTGATTTTTCTATTATTTTCTTTATTCTAGGCTTCTGTTAGTATATCTTGTTGTTGTATTCAGTTGAGATATATTTTATCAGTTAATTAAGCATTTTATTGTAGCAATTAAATGTAACTCTGTATATATTCATTGTCATATGAATAATACTACTTCAAGCCTTCATTTTGCAATCTTTATGTATCCTTTCATGGTATCAGAGCTATAAAAGCTCCCACGAGTAAACACTTATTTTGATTTCACTTAAATATCAGTCCAACAAAAAATGGCCTCTCCTTCCGCAATTACCAATGCTGATAATACAATCACCACCAATACTATCATCCAATTCAATCTAATAGCCTAACTGCCTGTCAAATTAATTGGAAGTCATAATTTTACCATATGAAAGGCTCAAATTGAAATGCTAATGCATGACCATAACCTGTTTGGTCACCTTGTTGGCTCAACACCTGCCACTACAAGAAAATTCTCAAATACCGACGAAAAATTTTTCGTACGCAATTACTGACGGAAAAATATTTTTCATAGGGAAAAATGTCTGAAAATATGTATTTTACGATGGAATAATAAATCCGTCGTAAATAATGGAGGGAAATTTGCGGCCAAAATTTACCGACAGAAATTAGCGACGGATTTGTTGTAAATTTGGTACTAATATCTCGCGGCTAAAATTTCATATGAAATTTACCGACGAAATTATTTATCGTAGGTAAATTACCGACGGAATCAACCTTTCGTAGGTAAATTATCGACGAAATAGTATTTTCGTCGGGAAATTCCCAACGGAATTAATATTTCGTAGGTAAATTACCGACAAAAAATTGTTCCGTCGGTAATTTCCCTATGGAATAATAATTCCATAGGTAAATTAACTACGGAATAAGTTTTTGTCGGTAATTTACCTACGAAACCATAATTTCGTAGGGAATGTCCTACGAAAATACGATTCCGTAGGTAAATTTCCTACGGAATTATGTTTCCGTCGGTAAAACATAATTCCATAGGGAATTTAAAAAAATTAAAAATCCATTTTTATTTTTTGACTTTAATTTAAAATCATGAAATTATAAATTTTAGTTTAAGTCACTTAATTAATTAAATTATAAGTTAATTTAAACTAAATTCATATAAATTTTTATTTAATGACTATATTAATAATAAGTTTTTATCTAAATAATTTAACCTATAAATATGTAATTATTATGAAATTTTCTTTTTTTTTTCTAGAAATAAGTACATAAAGTCGGCTAAAAATTTCTTTTCTTATACACTTTGATAATCAAATGATTGATTGATTGATTGATTATTATTATTATTATTATTATTATTATTATTATTATTAATTAATTAAAGTGACTTAATTAGTCACTTTAATTAATAAATTTTTTTCTAGAAATATTAGTATATATTATTATTATTATTATTATTATTATTATTATTATTATTATTATTATTATTATTATTATTATTAAAAGCCAGTAATATATAGTTGCCACATAGAAAGTAAAAGTTCTATTTTTTGACAAATTTAAAAGTAGATGGTTATTTCGACAGTATAAAAAGTTGAGTTAATTTTTTGAAACAATTTATAAAGCTATCTTATGTATTAGATTTTGTTATTTTAATTGCATTTTCTGCTTTAATGTGTGTGCTTTAATTATAATTTACATTTACAAGTTTAGAAAATTAGATGATTGATCGAAAAATTAAAGAGTTTTAAATGAATTATCGAGATACATTTACGAGACTATGCATGTTTTAGGTGTAATTATGATAGTGCCACACTTTATTCGATTTTCATGGACTGAATTTAATCAAGTCTTTTTCAAGGGAAGCTACTATACTGGCATTGATGATGGAGCTGTAAATTTGATCAAGATAAATGATGGAAGGTGATGATTTTTTACTTGACTCTTCTGTTAAATTTGATATTGTCGTATGGCAAAATAAATCATATATTTTGTATTTATCTAGGATTTCAACTTTAATCGGGATGGACATCTTGTCTAATACATTTCATTTTTATGTAAGTTCACTTTCTTATTTGTCATTCATATTTGTGCTTCAACAATTTGTCCAGTATCTTAATTAGTATAGAGAATAAAATCATGAATGAAAACCAATGGATTGTCTTTCCCTCTTAATTAGAAAAGTTTAGCTTTGTAAAAGCGACATGGAGTTCTGACTAAAAGTGGAATTTAATGATTATGTATCTGGCATTCCTAGGCCTGCAGAGGTGGCGTTGATGAACCCTTTGCATGGGAGAGCAGAGAGTTCTTGAGGAAGCTTTGCATAGGAAAGGAGATTATGGACAAAATAAATTAATTTCTAATTAATTTTCAACTTTGTTTATTAAAATAGGACTAAGACTCTTTATTTTATTTATTAATAGCTTGTAACTCAACCAATTAATTATAATTTTAATCATAAACAATAAAGCATACTATTCACAATCCAATCTATTTGAGCTGGATAGCTTATGCTTCACAGTTTCCTCAATTGGAACAACTATATACATATATTGTTTTCTAATTTTTACATTTTTGCTTTATTTCGAGATTGTTATGATATAATTTCCTTTTATTTCAATTTTTTTTGGTCAGATATTTCTTCCATTGATTTTCTCTAGTTCATGGAAGCTTGCAAGACTCCATCTCCTCCTAAGGTACTTCATTTTTTATGTACAAATCTATTATGTGGAGGATTTATATGTAAAAATCCAAATTTTAGGCTTTCAAAGTTGTTGGCCTAATAAAGATATCTGTGTTTATGTTACTGTATTAGCCTTCAAGCTTTTGATATTTAAGTTTTTTTTATTGACAGTAGAAACAACAGCAACAAATAGGCAATGCAGCAGTTTAAGGGTCTGGAAATCAACGGTTAGATTATTTAAATTAGGTAAGTGCTTAATCCCATTTCTAATTAGTTAATCTGTTTGATTTATTGTGTCTTGGAGGATAATGATATGTTTGCTAGATATTTCTTAAAATTTGTTTTATCATTTGTTTGTTTGTTTATTTGCTGTGTTCATGATGAAGAGTATTATATATTAATTTCGTTATATGTGTGTGTGTGTGTGTGTGTCCATCAAATTAATTATCTAAGTTCATATATTGAAATTTTTTTTGATATATTTACTTTAATATACTAGCTCGAATTTGAGAGTTTTTTTATATTGAAAATTTGTATGCTTTTCTTTTGAAGTGACTGAAGTTAGGCAGGTGTTCTATGCAGCAAATGAGGCCAAAATTTTGTAAGTTTGTTTTGTTCTTATTTTTTCTTTAATGAAACAGATTGAATAGTCAGGTCTAAGTAGGGCAATGTCTGATCTTTCTTTTAAGTATGCTTCTTTTAGACAATGCATAATATATATTAAGTTAGTGTTTAATTCAATTTACATGTTTTTATATGTATATTGTTATGATGATAATGTCATATTTTTAAGAAGATTGAATCATAGAATTGATATTTTAAAGGTTAGATATTTTAAGAATATTTGATAAAATTTTGTTAGATAATTGTTCTTTCATCGTCTTAAATTTTGATGGGGTGGATTTTCATAAAGTTTAGAGCAGGAAACTGATTGCTAGTGCCTGTGATGCTACTTGCTACTTTGTTCCCATAGATATTACTTATATAAAGTTAATAACTTATCTAGTCTTAGTCTTTTGCTATGAATTTAGGGATTTGAGTTAACATTCTTTTGGTTTGTACTTTCGATTTTGTAATGGAAATTTTGACTTAGTTTTATTGATTAAATTTGTCTCTTTAAATAGAGGTTACAAGATTAGGAATATCTAATAAAATAGAAATTATATTTTAACCAGGAATTATAGATTCATTCTGATTAGGAAATAAATCGCTGATTAGGAATTAAAAATTTCATAGGCAAATTTATAGACGAAATTATAATTTCATAGGCAAATTTGCTTACGAAATATAGCAGACCGTAGGAAAATTTGCCTACGGAGTTATAATTCCGTCGGTAAATTTGCCTACGAAATTTTAATTCCGTCAGTAAATTTGCTATGGAATTTTAATTCCGTTGATAAATTTGGCAAATTACGACAGTTTTTTGGTCTGCATTTCCCAACGGAATTAACGACGGATGATGTATTCTGTCAATAAATTTACCTAAGAAAATATTTCCGTCGGCAAAAGTGCCAACATCCAATTCTCTAACGCCACTTTTCGTTGCTAAATTCCGTCGGCATTTTCATTTCCCTACGGATATTTACTCATTTCTGTCGGGAAATTGGATTTTTCTTGTAGTGTGCCCCTTCATAGACAGTAACCAGTAATAATCATACCATACCAAACTTAGAATACTACAAATGGTTTCATAAAGATAAACTCATCCATATTGCTATCTTAGCTTCTATTGATCCAACACTTACCTCTATCGTTGCCATCTCAACCACAGCACACAAAGCATGGGATTCCCTTCACACAACATTTGCTAATAAATCCAAGACACAGATTATTAGCATCCAAGATAAATTAGCTCGCATTACTAAAGAATCTCATCCTATCACTGATTATCTTTATGACATTTATTCAACTATCGATGAACTTGCAATTGCTAGTGAGCTTATCTCCAATTCTGATCAGCTTATTGTTAGGATCCTACAAGGCCTAGGTCCTAACTACAAAGCCATCTCTACAGCCATTCGCTCTCATGATACTACCATCACATATGAAAAACTTCTTGATCAAGAGCTTTTTCTTCAACATGAAGAAGCCAAAGTAACACCTCCTATTATAGCTGTTATTACACAGCGCACTAATTTAAGATTCCCCCGTACTAATGGTCATCAGCCAACCAACAACAATAACTCTACACAGGTCTCATAATGGTGCCAACAACAGACCTTTAATAACTCCAACAATTCCAACAACCAGTGGTGCATTAGATGCAATTCCAATCAACAATAGGCTCCTTGTAACATTGTTCACTGTTAACTATGTGATCGTAATGGTCACACTACTAAAGTATGTAGATCTAAATCTCATAACCATTTTCAAGCAAGGGCCAACTTTGTTGCCTCCTATCTTTAGAATCAACATACTTAAATTGTTGATTTGGGCATAAATGATCACATCACCATGATGCTTAGAATTTAGCTATAGCGTAAAACTACCTTGGACCTGAAGACATCACTATGGGCAATGGTAATACAATTTAGATAACTCACACTGATAACGTTAAACTTACAGCATTGACTCTTAACTTTTAGTTATCTAACGCTCTTTGTGCCCCTAAAATTATAAAGAACCTTATCTTTATATCCCAATTTTGCCTTGATAATAACACCTCTATTGAATTTTTTCCATTTCATTTCTTTGTATTGGATCTGATGAAGGGGACGCTACTAGCGTAAGGGCAAACTAGAGATGGACTTTATGAATGGCCTCAATGAAATTCTGTTCAAGCTTTCTTGGCAACAAAATCTAAATCTATTAAGTTATGGCATCATCATTTAGGTAATCCAAATATGCGCATCTTGCGCCAAGTTTTAAATTAATTTTTAATTCCTCATCTTTGAAATAATCAGCCTTTTCTTTTTCATTCTTTTTCTACTAATAAAATGCACAGGTTGGCTTTTTCAAAAAATAGTTTGTAAGGTCAAAAACCACTTCAAATTATTTACAATGATTTATGGGGACCATCTTCCATAATTTCACTAGATCAAAAAAGATATTATATCTTTTTTGTTGATCAATTTTCACGATATATGTGGTTATACACTTTTAAAACAAAAATGAAGTTCAAAGTGTTTTTAAAAGTTTACATCCTTTTCTTGAACATCATTTTAACAACAAAATTTTATCTCTTTACACAGATGGTGGAGGAGAATTTAAAAGCTTATCAACTTATCCAAAAACACATGATATTAAATGAGGTATCCAAATTTTGGTTAAAATCAAAAAATCAAACCAAATCGACCAATTTTTTAATTTGTTTCAGTTTCGATTTAAAATTTTAGAGAAGTTTGATTAATTTTGTTCGGTTTGATTTTGAAAGAAAACAATCGCAAAAAAAATCAAACCAACTGAAGTTCTATATAATTGGGTAATTTTTTGGATTTTTTAATTGGGTAATTATTTTATATATGTAAATTATTTTATTTTGAGTTTCATATTATAGGAGTAAATTTATCAATTATTAATATTTATTTTTTAGTTGATAATTTTGGAATTTTGACGATTGGCTTGAAGGTCGATAGAATGAAAAAAATTATTCGACAGTTTTTGTTATATTATTTATTATGTATTTTGAGATTGTATCTTTAATTTCGATTTGTATTTTGTACACTTTGGATATTTTTACTTTAGTATATTATGACTTGTAATTTTGTATAATTTTTAGACATAATTTTTTATTTTAAACAAAAATAGTTTTAATTTTTGATTTTTTGGTTAACCAAACCAAAATAATTGAAAATCTCGGTTCGATTAGTGTTCAATTATTTCATTAGTTTAGTTCAGTTCGGTTGGATAAATTTTCAAAAGACCAATTTTCAATTATTTCAGTTCAGTTATTGAATCAAACCGACCGTTGCACACTCCTAATATTGAACATCTAATTTCAACCCCATACTCTCCCTAACATGTAGCCATAGTTGTACGAAAACATCATCATGTTGTTGAAATAACCAAAACATTAATGGATCAAGCTTCTCTCCCTGTCCCCACCCCCCTCCCCCCCAAAAAAAAATAAAGTTGTACTTGTAACCATGTCGTATATCTCATTAACAAGCTCCTAACACTTGTTTTGAATGGCAAATCTCCATATGAAATACTTTTTCATGAATTTCTTAGGCTTAATTCTCTTCGTATTTTTGGTTTGTTATGTTACCCTTGGCTACATTTATACATAAAAAATAAATTAGACCCATGGTCAAAACCATGTGTTATTTAGGTTTTTCAAATAAATTTTATTGCCATCAGTGTTATAACCCAATTTCTTAAAAAATATATCTTTCTAGAGATGTTTTGTTGTTTGAAAATAATTATCCTTTCAAAAATATTTTTTCAAATTTCAAAGAAAAATTACAAATAACTACTTGGGATCATCTTGCTGCAAATCATATTCAAAAAATTCAAATTTGCCACAATCAAAGGAATTGCTATCTCCTCTTCCTCTAGTGCCACTTGTGCCTATCTCTACTACCTTGCCTAGATCTGTGCCACCTAACTTAGGTACTTCCACTCCACCTATCTCCTTTACTCAACCATTTAAATCCAACCAACTTCAAACACCACCCCTCCAAAATTATCATCGCAGAACTCAACTTCCATCAGCTCTACCTCACTCTCTCTCCCCCAACCTCCATAAATCTCTACACCATAAGTCCCTTATACTCCTAATCCATCAAATACTCACTCTATGATCACACGTTCTAAAAATAATGTCAGCAAACCAAAAATCCCTCACTATTTTCTTGCCTATACTCATGTTCTTACTCAAGCAATCACTTATAAATAAGCTTGTAACCTACCTCATTGGACCCAAGCAATGAAAAAAGAGTTTGATGCCTTGGTTGGAAACCAAACTTAGGATCTAGTGCCCAATGATCCTTCTAGGAATGTGGTTGATTATAAATGGTTGTATTGCATTAAGTATAAACCTGATGGCTCAATTGATAGATATAAGGTCCGGTTGATCCACTAGAAAAAAATTGATTTTACCGATGGAATTTACCGACGGACACAATATCAGTCGCTAAAAAAAAGATATTACCGACGGATTAGCTACAGAATCACAAATGTGTCGGTAAATATAAAAAATTGCAAAATGGCGACTTTTTAGCGACCAAAATGGAAAATGGGCGATAAATTTGGTAGGAAATAGTGGCGCCATTTTGTAGCAACGGTTTAACGACAAAAAAACTTCATTGGTAAGGATATCAATATTTTTGTTATGTACCGACGGAAATTCCATCGGTAAATAATGGCAGCATATTTGGCACATTATTTACCGACGAAATAGCGACGAAATATGGGAAAATGGAAATATGAATTTTTGCGACGGTAATTTTCGTCGGTAATCCGTCGCTATTAGTTTTATTATATTTAAATAAATGTTGAAATTTTTTTTATAAAATATTATTTTTTCCAAATAAAGCCTAGACTAGATATTTTTTCATTTTAATTATATATATTTTTTTATGTAAAATAATTAATATATTTTAGTTATACTCCTATTTTTTAATTATATATACAAAATATTTTATGAATATTTAAATAAAAATTTGTTATATTTTGATGTGATAAGTTCGATCCATAGGACTTGTATTTTTTATGATTTAAATTTAAACCGATCAATATATAAATGAATTCATGTTTCCCTAAATATTTTAGGCCAAATTTAAGATTAATCTACAATAATTTTTATTATAAAATCAAATTATATTTTATTTTAACTTAAATTTTTTATTATTATTGTGGATCGGGGAGAGAGAGAACAGATCCGAGGAGGTGTAACATCCCGAATTTCGGGAAAAAAAAAAGAAGAAAAAACATCATGATGTTTAAAAAAAAAAAGAACAAGTACAATAATTAATAATAATTAAAAAAAAAAGATAAGGAAAAATGAGAGAATGAGATACATTAAACGAAATAAAAGAAAAGAAATAAAAGATGGATGAAGGAGAGAGGCAGGCAGGGGAGCTGAGAACGACGACTGACCGCCTGACACTGGCAATAGCCCGATACAGTCTCTACCATGCAGGCCAACCGTTGTCTCCTCTCCGGTAAGCATACTATTTGTTTTTGTTTCCCTTTTTCTTTATTTTTTTAAAAACCCGACTTCCCTTTGTGATTCTGGTCAGCAGCAACGAAATTAAAAGTATAAAAAATTCAAATTCATAATAATCTGAAAATTATAAAACCCTAACATCCCACCACTATATACAAATAGTTTAACATCAAATGCGGCTGGATTTTTCTCCGCAAATCGACAGGTAGCAACTGCAGCTAGGGAAGAAATGGTACGCTCTATCTTTCAAATCCTACTTTGTTAGACACAAAACACTCAAATGATTTTAATTCAACTCACTCAAACACTCAAGAGAAGAATGAAATTTTTCTACAACTCTTACAACTCAAGCTATTATTCTTTGAATTGCTTGCTTGATGCTTGATGCTTACAATGAATGGAAGAGGGGTATTTATACTAATCCCAAACCACTTAAATAAATAAATAACAACTCATACCTACTCATAATATTCCACAACTCACATCTACTCATATTATTCCACAACTCACATCTACTCATATTATTCCACAACTCACACCCACTCATAATATTTCCATAAAATAAGTTTATTTTTCAACACTCCCCCTTAAACTTGTTTTATAATGCCAAGTGTATTTCTTAATCTGACAAAATCTTCCTTCTTCAATGGCTTGGTAAAGATGTCTGCAATTTGATCTTGAGACTTCACATATTCCAGTTTCACATCTTGTTTCGTAACACATTCTCTTATGTAATGATATCGAGTATCAATGTGTTTGCTCCGATCATGATACACTGGATTCTTGGCTAAAGCTATTGCTGACTTGTTGTCAATACGAATTTCCGTTGGTTCAACTTGTGACATATTCAATTCCTTCAACAAATTTCGGAGCCAAATTGCATGACTAACACACGTTGTAGCAGCAACATACTCAGCTTCACATGTTGAGAGAGTAACAATTGGTTGCTTTTTTGACATCCAAGTGAAAGCGGTGTCTCCTAGAAAAAACACAAAGCCAGTTGTGCTTTTTCGATCATCGCTATCTCCGGCCCAATCACTATCACTATATCCAACGAGCTTATAGTCATCAGAAACTGAATAATATAGGCCAAAATCTATTGTACCTTTGAGGTAGCGAAGAATTCTCTTTGCAGTTTTGAAATGAGTGGTTGTTGGAGTCTCCATGTAACGACTCACCAATCCTGTTGCGTAGAGAATATCGGGCCTTGTACAAGTTAGATATCGCAAACATCCAACTAGACTCTTAAAAAGTGTTGGATCAACCTTTTCTGTTTCATCATCTTTGAGCAACTTGATTCCGCACTCCATCGGTGTGTTTATTAGGTTGCAATCATCCATCTTGAATTTCTTGAGAATTTCCTTTGTGTAGCTTTCTTGCGAGATAAAAAATTCCATCTTCCTTTTGTTTGACTTCAATGCCAAGATAATACGCCATGAGTCCAATATCTGTCATCTCGAACTCCATTGTCATTTCCTTTTTGAAATCTGTGAACATGTTGGGGTTGCTTCCGGTGAAGATCAAATCATCCACATACAGGCACACGATCAAGACATCTCTATCTTTGATTTTGAAATAGAGAGCATGTTCATATGGACATTTGATGAAGCCACTATGCTGAAAATGCTTGTCGATTCTGCTATTCCATGCTCTGGGAGCTTGCTTCAATCCGTAAAGAGCTTTCTTTAATCTGAGAACCTTGGATTCTTTTCCTTTGACTTCATAGCCTAGTGGTTGTTGAATGTAGACTTCTTCTTCAAGAACTCCATTTAGAAAGGCAGACTTTACATCCATCTGATGAATCTTCCACCTATTTTGAGCTGCTAAAGAAATAATCAGTCTCACAGTCTCTAAGCGTGCAACAGGAGCAAATACCTCATCATAGTCGATTCCAACTTTTTGACTGTAGCCTTTAGCAACTAGCCTTGCTTTGTACTTTTCGACTTCTCCTTTGGCATTCTTTTTTGTTTTGTAGACCCATTTAACTCCAATTGGCTTGTGTCCTTTTGGAAGATCAATGATTTCCCATGTATCATTCTTTTCAATGGCTTTGATTTCATCATCCATTGCATTTCTCCATTTTTCATCTTGTGCAGCTTCTTGAAAGTTCACCGGTTCACTATCAGCAAAAAGACAAAAAAGAGTGAGATTTTCAAGTCGATCAGTCACCTCATAGAGATCTTCAAGACTTCTTGTACGTTCTTCATTTCTTTCAGCTAGGAAAGACGGTGGTGAATCTCTTAGTATTGGTGAAGTAGGTGGTGTTGCATGCTCTTGCTGAGGTTGCTCCATTGGTATTTGCTCTGCTTCATCAAACTGAGGAAAGAAACTGAATTCATCTGTAGAAGAGTTGAACTCCCACTCTTCTTCTTCGTTAAACATCACATCTCGGGTGATCACAAACTTCTTGCTGTTTGGATTGTACAGCTTGTACCCTTTTGAATGGGTAGAATAGCCGATGAAGATGTATCTTTCACTCTTGTCATCAAGCTTGGTTCTTCTTTCATCTGGTACATGAACATGGGCTACACTTCCAAATACTCTGAGGTGGGAAATTCCGGGCTTTCTTCCGCTCCAGGCTTCTTGTGGTGTCTTTCCCCAAACACTTTTTGTTGGAGATCGATTTGATAGGTAGACTGCTGTATCTACTGCTTCAGCCCAAAATTATTTCGGCAAATGTTTGCTTTTGAGCATGCTTCGTGTCATATCAAGAATGGTTCTATTTTTTCTTTCTGCAACACCATTTTGTTGTGGGGATCTCGGAACAGTGAGAAAATGCCGAATTCCATTTGTTGCACAGAACTTTTGAAATTCATTTGAAGTGAATTCTCCTCCTCGATCTGATCTCAATGCTTTTATCTTCTGGCCACTTTCATTCTCTACAATAGCTTTAAATATCTTGAATGCTTCAAAGACCTCTGATTTCTGCTTCAAGAAATATACCCAAGTTTTTCTTGAAAAATCATCAATGAAAATCTAAGAAATGCTTGGCAGTCCCAACAAGTGGTATCAGAGCCAGGTTTGGAGATGGAGCCAACGGTGGACTGCGTTGTGTGGGATGTCCTTGGTTTGTTCGTACGATTGGAGATTCGTGTTTGGTGCCTTGCGTCGAAAGTCTTCCTGGTATTGTGATGGCCAGGCGGCGTGTCCCGTTGGTTGAGAACGGCGGTGCAAGATGATTTGACGAATCAGTGGATTATCGTTGGAGGAGAGGCCACCTAAGAAATAGGCGGTTACTTGGGAAGAATGAAGTGGACCTCCGTGTGGGGAATGGAGCACGAGTTGCTGCCATGGAGATAGGCGACTATCAACTCACTTTACCTTCCGGACTTTGTTTAATTTTAAAAAATTGTTATTATGTGCCTGCCATGAGCAGAAACATTATTTCAGTTTCTTGTTTGGATTTGGATGAATTTGATTTTGTTATTAAAAATGGCAATGCTCATATTCGTTGTCAAGGCATTTCATATGGCAATGCCATGTTGCAAAATGGCCTTTATATCCTTGATCTACAAAACAAAGAGTCCATATACAATATTAATACAAAGAGGGTTAAGCCAAACGAATTGAACCCTACTTACTTCTGGCATTGTCGTTTAGGGCATGTAAACCAAAAACGCATTTCAAGACTCCACAAAACTGGAGTGCTTGGGTCATTCGACTTAGAGTCTTATGACATATGCGAGCCATGTTTGCATGGAAAAATGATAAAAAAGTCCTTTTAACAAGAAAGGTGAGAGGACTAATGACTTATTGGAACTAATACATACTGATGTATGTGGACCATTAAGTACACAAGCTAGAGGTGGTTTTAGCTACTTCGTGACGTTCACAGATGACTTCAGTAGATATGGCTACGTCTATCTAATGAAGTACAAGTCTGAAACTTTGGAGAAATTCAAAGAGTTTAAGAACGAAGTAGAAAACCAACTTGGAAAAAGTATAAAAGCCATTCGATCAGATCGAGGTGGCGAATACTTAAGCCAAGAGTTTGACAGTCATCTAAAGGAGTGTGGTATTATTTCACAGCTCACTCCTCCCGGAACGCCACAATGGAATGGTGTGTCCGAAAGGAGAAATCGAACTCTGTTGGATATGGTTCGATCTATAATGAGTCAAGCTAATCTTCCTGTCTCTTTTTGGGGATATGCATTAGAAACTGCTGCGTTTCTACTAAACCGTACTCCAACTAAAGCAGTTGAGAAGACACCATACGAGGTATGGACTGAGAAAGAACCCAATATGTCGTTTCTCAGGATTTGGGGCTGTGAAGCATATGTTAAGAAATTAACATCTGACAAACTGGAGTCCAAATCCACTGTCTGCTTGTTTGTGGGTTATCCTAAAGAAACAAAGGGATACTACTTTTACTCACAAGCCGAGAACAAAGTATTTGTTGCTCGTAAGGCTGTTTTCTTGGAAAGGGAGTTCCTTCTCAAGAAAGATAGTGGGAGTAAAGTAGAACTTAGAGAAATTCAAGCACCACAAACTCCTATAGAGGATGAGTTGGAAATGGGATCAAGTTCACAACCAGTTGTGGAACAAGAACCCATTACACAAGAACCTAGAAGGTCCGGTAGGATACGTCAGGAGATTGAGAGATATGGATTTCTAATCACTGACAGTGATACTATTGAGTTAGTAGATCGTGAGGATCCTACTACCTACCGAGAAGCTATTGAGAGCCCAGACTCGAAAAATTGGCTTGAAGCCATGAAATCCGAGATGCAATCAATGTACGATAACCAGGTTTGGACCTTGGTTGATCCACCGGAAGGTGCTAAGGTAATTGAATGCAAGTGGCTATTTAAACTCAAAGCTGATAAGACCTACAAAGGTAGACTAGTAGCAAAAGGTTTTCGACAAACTCATGGTATAGACTATGATGAAACCTTTTCACCAGTAGTCATGCTCAAGTCCATTAGGATCTTGCTTGCCATAGCTGCATATCATGATTATGAGATATGGCAAATGGATGTCAAAACTGCTTTCCTTAACGGAAATTTACTTGAGGATGTGTATATGACACAGCCTGAGGGTTTTGTCAATCCCAAGCATCCTAAGAAGGTTTGCAAGCTTCAAAAATCTATTTATGGATTAAAGCAAGCATCCCGAAGTTGGAATCTTCGTTTTGATGAGGCAGTTAAAGAATTTGACTTCATCAAGAATGAAGATGAGCCTTGTGTGTACAAGAAGGCTAGTGGGAGCATAGTAGTATTTCTGGTCCTATATGTGGACGACATCCTTCTCATTGGGAATGACATTAAAACATTGCAAAAGGTTAAGCAATGGTTAGGGAAATGTTTCTCAATGAAAGACTTAGGTGAAGCCGAAACAATACTTGGTATTCGAATCTATAGAGATAGATCGAATCGGCTTTTGGGACTAAGTCAAGAAAAGTACATAGACAAAGTACTAAAGCGTTTTAGTATGGGAGACTCAAAGAAAGGGTACATACCTTTGGCTTTGGGAGTTCCTTTGACTAAAGAACAGTGCCCTAAAACTAAAGAAGAAAGGGACAACATGAGTAGAATCCCATATGCATCTGCTATTGGATCTATCATGTACGCTATGTTATGTACTAGATTGGATGTTGCTCATGCACTGAGTATAACCAGTAGGTTTCAGCAAGACCCTGGTGAGAAGCACTGGTCTGCTGTAAAGGGGATTCTTAAGTACCTACGAAGGACTAAGGATCACTTCTTGGTGTATGGTGGTCAAGAAGAGCTCGTCATACAAGGTTATGCCGATGCTGCTTTTCAGACCAGCACACAGGATTCAAGATCGCAATCTGGGTTTGTTTTTGTTTTGAACGGTGCTGCTGTCAGCTGGAGAAGCTCGAAGCAAGAGACCGTTGCTGACTCAACTACAGAATCTGAGTATATTGCAGCAAGTGAGGCTGCAAAAGAGGCTGTTTGGATTAAAAATTTCATATCTGGATTAGGAGTGGTCCCAAGCATCCTAGATCCAATAGAAATTTTCTGTGACAACAACGGGGCCATCGCACAGGCCAAGGAGCCCCGGTCACACCAGAAATCCAAACACATACTCAGGAGGTACCACCTGATCAGAGAAATCATTGATCGTGGGGATGTCAAAGTTAGCAAGATAGCAAGTGAAAACAATGTAGCAGATCCTTTGACGAAACAGTTACGTCCAAATCTGCATGAAGCTCATTTAAGAGCATTCGGACTTAGGGCTATGCCCAGTTGGGACTAGTGCTAGTGGGAGATTGTTAGTGTAAGCCCTAGCCCCAATGCATTGTAATAAAATACTTTAGTTAATAAATGAGGCATTTGTTTTATCTATTGTATTCCTGTGCATGTCAATTGATAAAACTATCCATGAATGTTGTTTCAGTTTAAGTTATCATGTGTGAGGCACATGGTTGTAAGACCTTGAAACAATAGAGACTTCATTCTAAATATCCCTAGTCAGTCATTGTTATGGGAATAACAGTGAATTAAGACTAGTATGCTCTCTCTGATAAAATGAGTTTTGTCTTACGGATCATAAGGACTAGAGTGTCAATCAGAGATCATAGATACATGTTTAGAACATGGTATCTGGATTCGATCCATTCGTGAGAACACTACATGGTACAAGTCATAAGTGTTTCTCATATGCAAGTTTTGCATCAGAGTTCTTAGACCTAAATGGTATCAGAGCCTGAACATGCTTATTTTAGTGCTTTAGAAGCATGAAATATTTAATCAAAAAATCGTTTTCCTAAATACATACAATGCTGAAATTTTCTGTTTTGAGTTTTTTGCATTGTTTTGGTGTAAAAACGATTTTAATTGATTAGATAGGTATTATTATTAATATGACATGTTAATATACTATCCTAAGATGTTATTAGGGCTGGTAATGGTCAGATTTAATTAATAATACCTGATGTTACATGTTAATATGGAAACTAGGTGCTAGTTGGCATGATAATTGCTAGTTTAACAACTAGTTTTCAAAATTAAATGTAAAATTGATTTTGGCATGTTTGTAAGTGATTTTTAAAGATTAATTATCAGGTCTGGACATATTTTAAATTTGATTTTAATTCTGGTCCATGACAATTTAATTGATTAATTTTAAAATCACTTAAAAACTATGACTAGTTTGTGTTTGTTACATGTTTAATCAACATTATTTGTTTTGTTTTGATTAAAATGGTAAAAACACATTTAGATCAAATTGGTACAGAACATTAACTCAATATTTATGACCTTATTTAAATTAATAAATGATTCATAAAATTGATTTAAGTGTTTGTGCAATTTTTTGGCATTATATGAGCATTAAACAACTAGTTTCATTGTTGTTTGTTTGTTTAAGTATGAATGCCGGGTATTATATATATGTTCTTCATGATTTTATGTTTAATTCATGTTGGTACATATTATATGTATTTTTAATGTTTATGGGCTGTATGACATAAAATTAAAAATGGCAAAATTGGAAATTATACTAGAGTTGATTTACGGCACAAATCTAACTAGTTTGTGTTTTGGGTTTTTAAGAGAACTTATTCAATAAGAGGATTTATTCCATTGGGTTTCGGCCCAGGCCCATCATGGGGTCTTCTCTTAAAGGTTCAAGTACACAATTTCCATTAATGGGCTTGGCTAAATTAATTAAAATTGGACTTTGTTTTATCCATGAATGTTATGTATATTTATTTGCTTGTTTGGTGTGATGAATGGATATGCATGGTGCATTCATGGGCCCTGGGTTTTGTAATTAAATATGGCCTGCGAGCCATTAAGTATTATTGTAAAAATTTCATTTATTTCTTAGAATATAATTTAATTGAAGACTTTGTAAATCAAGATGAAGCCCACCGGAGTGGAGAAGCCCAACTCGAAGATTCTTATGTAATAGTATAGAATCTTAGTTGTAGGTTTTTGGGCCCATGTTTGTCACGCTTTACTTTATGCAATTATATATATATATATATATATATGCATGCTATGAATGGATGACAAAGCGTATGCCATGTAAGCCGTAATAAAATGAATCCCTAAAATAGTAAGTCACAAAGTTGCCTTCCTAATTCGAAACATGTCAAGACATTGATCATCGGTCACGTAGACTAGGAGTCCTAGATGCGCCCGATTATCTTTGTGAGGCATGGGTTGTGAATGTAGGTTAGACTTAACATGGAATGGGATGCCCGGACCTAGGTAACTAATAAATGGGTTTGTGCTATAACATCCTAAGATGTTAGCCCATTTGATCCAAGAGTCATGTACGAGACATGATTGGAGTTTTCCTACCTATGTAACTTAACTTGTTAGGTTGTACAAGCTCAGCTTGACTAATAAGTTGTTGTGAAAAGTGGATCTTGGCCCACATTAAATCATTAACGCGAATTATTTAAAGGGATATTAATTCGGTTTGTGGGATTATAAATAAGACCTCATTTAATCTTGCTAAATTTTATTGTAGATTGAAAATGGCTTCTTCAAACAATAACTTTTCATTGCGATCGGTCCTTGAAAAGGACAAACTGAATGGCACCAACTTCATAGACTGGTCTCGAAACTTAAGAATAGTTCTTAAGCAAGAGAAAAAGTCGTATGTTTTGGATGCACCCTTGCCTGAAGAACCTGGTAGGAACGCCTCTACGGTTCAAAAGGAAACTTTTGAGACCAAGAAGAGCGACTCTAATGATGTGACCTGTTTGATGCTAGCCACTATGGTGCCTGAATTGCAAAAGCAATTTATGGACCAAGAGGCCTATGCGATCATGGTGCACCTCAAGGAGATGTTCCAAGAGCAAGCTCGTCATGAGAGGTTCATGACAACAAAGGCTTTAATTTCTTGTAAGATGGCTGAGGGTACTCCTGTTAGTACCCATGTACTCAAGATGAAAGGGTATCTTGATACTCTTGAGAAGCTTGAGGTACAAGTGCCAAAGGAATTGGCCACTGACTTGATCTTAGGATCATTGTCTGCTGCTTATGATCCATTTGTGATGAATTATAACATGCATGCAATGAACAAGTCAGTTACTGAGCTTCATGGGATGCTTAAGAATGCTGAGGAGAACATTCGAAAGACCAATCCTGTACTGATGGTTCAAAAGGGGATTAAGAAGGGACCCGCTAAGGGAAAGGGAAAGGGAAAGGGAAAGGGAAAACCCAAGTCAGTTGGGAGTGCACCTCAGGCCCAATCCAAGCCCAAGGCACCTAAGCTCAAAGAGAGTGAGAGCACTTGCTTCCATTGCAACAAAATAGGGCATTGGAGGAAGAATTGCGCTCTCTTCAAGGAAGAACAAAAGAAGAATGGAGCCAAGGCGTCCAGTTCTGGTATTTTTGTTGTTGAAATTAACCTTTCTATTTCTACCACTTGGGTATTGGATACCGGTTGTGGTTCTCACATTTGTTCAAATGTGCAGGGGCTAAGAAATAGGCGGTTACTTGGGAAGAATGAAGTGGACCTCCGTGTGGGGAATGGAGCACGAGTTGCTGCCATGGAGATAGGCGACTATCAACTCACTTTACCTTCCGGACTTTGTTTAATTTTAAAAAATTGTTATTATGTGCCTGCCATGAGCAGAAACATTATTTCAGTTTCTTGTTTGGATTTGGATGAATTTGATTTTGTTATTAAAAATGGCAATGCTCATATTCGTTGTCAAGGCATTTCATATGGCAATGCCATGTTGCAAAATGGCCTTTATATCCTTGATCTACAAAACAAAGAGTCCATATACAATATTAATACAAAGAGGGTTAAGCCAAACGAATTAAACCCTACTTACTTCTGGCATTGTCGTTTAGGGCATGTAAACCAAAAACGCATTTCAAGACTCCACAAAACTGGAGTGCTTGGGTCATTCGACTTAGAGTCTTATGACATATGCGAGCCATGTTTGCATGGAAAAATGACAAAAAGTCCTTTTAACAAGAAAGGTGAGAGGACTAATGACTTATTGGAACTAATACATACTGATGTATGTGGACCATTAAGTACACAAGCTAGAGGTGGTTTTAGCTACTTCGTGACGTTCACAGATGACTTCAGTAGATATGGCTACGTCTATCTAATGAAGTACAAGTCTGAAACTTTGGAGAAATTCAAAGAGTTTAAGAACGAAGTAGAAAACCAACTTGGAAAAAGTATAAAAGCCATTCGATCAGATCGAGGTGGCGAATACTTAAGCCAAGAGTTTGACAGTCATCTAAAGGAGTGTGGTATTATTTCACAGCTCACTCCTCCCGGAACGCCACAATGGAATGGTGTGTCCGAAAGGAAAAATCGAACTCTGTTGGATATGGTTCGATCTATAATGAGTCAAGCTAATCTTCCTGTCTCTTTTTGGGGATATGCATTAGAAACTGCTGCGTTTCTACTAAACCGTACTCCAACTAAAGCAGTTGAGAAGACACCATACGAGGTATGGACTGAGAAAGAACCCAATATGTCGTTTCTCAGGATTTGGGGCTGTGAAGCATATGTTAAGAAATTAACATCTGACAAACTGGAGTCCAAATCCACTGTCTGCTTGTTTGTGGGTTATCCTAAAGAAACAAAGGGATACTACTTTTACTCACAAGCCGAGAACAAAGTATTTGTTGCTCGTAAGGCTGTTTTCTTGGAAAGGGAGTTCCTTCTCAAGAAAGATAGTGGGAGTAAAGTAGAACTTAGAGAAATTCAAGCACCACAAACTCCTATAGAGGATGAGTTGGAAATGGGATCAAGTTCACAACCAGTTGTGGAACAAGAACCCATTACACAAGAACCTAGAAGGTCCGGTAGGATACGTCAGGAGATTGAGAGATATGGATTTCTAATCACTGACAGTGATACTATTGAGTTAGTAGATCGTGAGGATCCTACTACCTACCGAGAAGCTATTGAGAGCCCAGACTCGAAAAATTGGCTTGAAGCCATGAAATCCGAGATGCAATCAATGTACGATAACCAGGTTTGGACCTTGGTTGATCCACCGGAAGGTGCTAAGGTAATTGAATGCAAGTGGCTATTTAAACTCAAAGCTGATAAGACCTACAAAGGTAGACTAGTAGCAAAAGGTTTTCGACAAACTCATGGTATAGACTATGATGAAACCTTTTCACCAGTAGTCATGCTCAAGTCCATTAGGATCTTGCTTGCCATAGCTGCATATCATGATTATGAGATATGGCAAATGGATGTCAAAACTGCTTTCCTTAACGGAAATTTACTTGAGGATGTGTATATGACACAGCCTGAGGGTTTTGTCAATCCCAAGCATCCTAAGAAGGTTTGCAAGCTTCAAAAATCTATTTATGGATTAAAGCAAGCATCCCGAAGTTGGAATCTTCGTTTTGATGAGGCAGTTAAAGAATTTGACTTCATCAAGAATGAAGATGAGCCTTGTGTGTACAAGAAGGCTAGTGGGAGCATAGTAGTATTTCTGGTCCTATATGTGGACGACATCCTTCTCATTGGGAATGACATTAAAACATTGCAAAAGGTTAAGCAATGGTTAGGGAAATGTTTCTCAATGAAAGACTTAGGTGAAGCCGAAACAATACTTGGTATTCGAATCTATAGAGATAGATCGAATCGGCTTTTGGGACTAAGTCAAGAAAAGTACATAGACAAAGTACTAAAGCGTTTTAGTATGGGAGACTCAAAGAAAGGGTACATACCTTTGGCTTTGGGAGTTCCTTTGACTAAAGAACAGTGCCCTAAAACTAAGAAGAAAGGGACAACATGAGTAGAATCCCATATGCATCTGCTATTGGATCTATCATGTACGCTATGTTATGTACTAGATTGGATGTTGCTCATGCACTGAGTATAACCAGTAGGTTTCAGCAAGACCCTGGTGAGAAGCACTGGTCTGCTGTAAAGGGGATTCTTAAGTACCTACGAAGGACTAAGGATCACTTCTTGGTGTATGGTGGTCAAGAAGAGCTCGTCATACAAGGTTATGCCGATGCTGCTTTTCAGACCAGCACACAGGATTCAAGATCGCAATCTGGGTTGTTTTTGTTTTGAACGGTGCTGCTGTCAGCTGGAGAAGCTCGAAGCAAGAGACCGTTGCTGACTCAACTACAGAATCTGAGTATATTGCAGCAAGTGAGGCTGCAAAAGAGGCTGTTTGGATTAAAAATTTCATATCTGGATTAGGAGTGGTCCCAAGCATCCTAGATCCAATAGAAATTTTCTGTGACAACAACGGGGCCATCGCACAGGCCAAGGAGCCCCGGTCACACCAGAAATCCAAACACATACTCAGGAGGTACCACCTGATCAGAGAAATCATTGATCGTGGGGATGTCAAAGTTAGCAAGATAGCAAGTGAAAACAATGTAGCAGATCCTTTGACGAAACAGTTACGTCCAAATCTGCATGAAGCTCATTTAAGAGCATTCGGACTTAGGGCTATGCCCAGTTGGGACTAGTGCTAGTGGGAGATTGTTAGTGTAAGCCCTAGCCCCAATGCATTGTAATAAAATACTTTAGTTAATAAATGAGGCATTTGTTTTATCTATTGTATTCCTGTGCATGTCAATTGATAAAACTATCCATGAATGTTGTTTCAGTTTAAGTTATCATGTGTGAGGCACATGGTTGTAAGACCTTGAAACAATAGAGACTTCATTCTAAATATCCCTAGTCAGTCATTGTTATGGGAATAACAGTGAATTAAGACTAGTATGCTCTCTCTGATAAAATGAGTTTTGTCTTACGGATCATAAGGACTAGAGTGTCAATCAGAGATCATAGATACATGTTTAGAACATGGTATCTGGATTCGATCCATTCGTGAGAACACTACATGGTACAAGTCATAAGTGTTTCTCATATGCAAGTTTTGCATCAGAGTCTTAGACCTAAATGGTATCAGAGCTGAACATCATATACATATCATGCCTTATATTAATTCTAATATTTAAGGGTAAGGGATTATGCAAAATTGCATTAGGTCACTAAATGCATTTGCATTTTCGTTTAATTTGGAATGCTATAATATCTTGCTAGAGAATATATATAGCCTTTGAATTAATTTTTATTAATTCATTGCCAATATTAAATGGACCTATAGGATCGCACATAAAGCACTGGGCTTAAAATTGTATTGGAAATTAATTTAGACTTTTATTTAAAGTCAAATTAATGCATGCAATGGTGTGAACAGATTTTTACTGTTAACAATTGGTCACGAGAGAAATTTACTGGCATGTGTTAGGTTTAATTTCAATTGATTAATTATCTATGTATAATTAAGTTAATTGAGTATTAAATCCTAAATTATATTTAATCAAAATATAATACTTGAGAGGGAATTAAAGTAACCAAAGTTTAAACTAGGAATCCTAGTTAAATTTGGCAACTAATTACCTTAGTTAAGTAAGTTTGTTTTGATTAGCTAAATGATGCCATTTGAATTTAAATTCTAATAGAATTTAAATTAAAATATATATCTCTTAATTATTAAGTGTTAGTGCTGAAATTGCTACCTAATTTAAGGCACTCACACATGACTAAAGTAAGTGATATATATTAAATGAATTAAAGGAATAATGGTGGGTGCCACTTTTATTCTTCTCTCCCCCTCTTTTAGCCATGAGACTATTAGTGGGATTGGTAGAGATTTGTTTTTGCTCTTAATTCTCTCATGGAAGGTGACTAACATAGAAATCAAAGAAGAAAGAACAAGAAGAGTTCTTGTGTTTTTCAAACAATTCCATTGCCTAATACACAAATATAGAGCTAGCACTCTTGATTTTAAGCTATCTTTGCAAGTGTGTGTGAACATAGAGAGGAGTGGCATAAAGGCTGTTCCTTTGGCATTGGTGGTGAAGATCTAAGGTAAATAAATTCATCTTAGTTGCTGGTCATCATCAAAATCAAGTCTTGAAGTGCATCTAAAGTTGTAAGTTTCAAAACTCTAAAATTGCATGTTTTCGATTCTAGTTTATGGATTACGTGGTATGTAATGATCGATTTTATTATTTTTCCGCTGCGTGATCATCATATACATATCATGTTATATTCCATCAGGTTGGAATCGACTATGATGAGGTATTTGCTCCTGTTGCACGCTTAGAGACTGTGAGACTGATTATTTCTTTAGCAGCTCAAAATAGGTGGAAGATTCATCAGATGGATGTAAAGTCTGCCTTTCTAAATGGAGTTCTTGAAGAAGAAGTCTACATTCAACAACCACTAGGCTATGAAGTCAAAGGAAAAGAATCCAAGGTTCTCAGATTAAAGAAAGCTCTTTACGGATTGAAGCAAGCTCCCAGAGCATGGAATAGCAGAATCGACAAGCATTTTCAGCATAGTGGCTTCATCAAATGTCCATATGAACATGCTCTCTATTTCAAAATCAAAGATAGAGATGTCTTGATCGTGTGCCTGTATGTGGATGATTTGATCTTCACCGGAAGCAACCCCAACATGTTCACAGATTTCAAAAAGGAAATGACAATGGAGTTCGAGATGACAGATATTGGACTCATGGCGTATTATCTTGGCATTGAAGTCAAACAAAAGGAAGATGGAATTTTTATCTCGCAAGAAAGCTACACAAAGGAAATTCTCAAGAAATTCAAGATGGATGATTACAACCCAATAAACACACCGATGGAGTGCGGAATCAAGTTGCTCAAAGATGATGAAACAGAAAAGGTTGATCCAACACTTTTTAAGAGTCTAGTTGGATGTTTGCGATATCTAACTTGTACAAGGCCCGATATTCTCTACGCAACAGGATTGGTGAGTCGTTACATGGAGACTCCAACAACCACTCATTTCAAAACTGCAAAGAGAATTCTTCGCTACCTCAAAGGTACAATAGATTTTGGCCTATATTATTCAGTTTCTGATGACTATAAGCTCGTTGGATATAGTGATAGTGATTGGGCCGGAGATAGCGATGATCGAAAAAGCACAACTGGCTTTGTGTTTTTTCTAGGAGACACGCTTTCACTTGGATGTCAAAAAAGCAACCAATTGTTACTCTCTCAACATGTGAAGCTGAGTATGTTGCTGCTACAACGTGTGTTAGTCATGCAATTTGGCTCCGAAATTTGTTGAAGGAATTGAATATGTCACAAGTTGAACCAACGGAAATTCGTATTGACAACAAGTCAGCAATAGCTTTAGCCAAGAATCCAGTGTATCATGATCGGAGCAAACACATTGATACTCGATATCATTACATAAGAGAATGTGTTACGAAACAAGATGTGAAACTGGAATATGTGAAGTCTCAAGATCAAATTGCAGACATCTTTACCAAGCCATTGAAGAAGGAAGATTTTGTCAGATTAAGAAATACACTTGGCATTATAAAACAACTTTAAGGGGGAGTGTTGAAAAATAAACTTATTTTATGGAAATATTATGAGTGGGTGTGAGTTGTGGAATAATATGAGTAGATGTGAGTTGTGGAATAATATGAGTAGATGTGAGTTGTGGAATATTATGAGTAGGTATGAGTTGTTATTTATTTATTTAAGTGGTTTGGGATTAGTATAAATACCCCTCTTCCATTCATTGTAAGAATCAAGTATCAAGCAAGCAATTCAAAGAATAATAACTTGAGTTGTAAGAGTTGTAGAAAAATTTCATTCTCTCTTGAGTGTTTGAGTGAGTTGAATTAAAATCATTTGAGTATTTTGTGTCTAACAAAGTGGTATCAGAGCCAAATATTAGCTTATAATATATCAAATCGAAGCTCTTGAAAAGACGAATCCAACGCCATCGGAATCACCCTGATCGGAGTCTGGACGCGCCGCCAATCTCCGCCGGAAGTTTGCTGCCATAAAACTGACCGAGTTCAGGTCCGAGTCAGACCGAGTTCTGGTCCGAGCCAAGCTGTTTGACCGAGCCACTGACTGAGCCGCCAAGCTGTTTGACTGAGCCATTGATTGAGCTGCCGATCTGTTGACCAAGCCGCTGAGCCATTTGACTGATCTGTTGACCGAGCCGTTGACCAGTTGACCAAGCCGTTGACCTTAGTTGACTTTTTGACCAAAGTCCATCTTGAGGTTTTTTTGGCGTTCTGAATCCATCCGTGAAGTCAGATTTTGCAAATTCTTTTTGGATTAAGTAATATGGCAAATAGTGTGGCATCTTTTCAAGTTCCAACACTCAACAACAACAATTACGACAATTGGAGTATCAAAATGAAGGCTCTCCTTGGTGCACATGATGTTTGGGATATTATAGAGAAAAGCTACAGTGAACCACAAAATGAGGCATCACTATCCCAGTCTGAAAAGGATAGCTTAAAAGATTCAAGAAAGAAGGACAAGAAGGCTCTCTTTCTGATCTATCAAGCCCTAGATGATGACAGTTTTGAGAAAATTTCAGATGCAACCTATGCTAAACAAGCATGGGAGAAGCTGCAAACATCATATAAAGGAGAAGAAAAAGTGAAAAAAGTGCGACTTCAAACTTTAAGAGGAGAGTTTGAATTACTGCACATGAAAGGAGGTGAGACCGTTTCTGATTATTGTTCTAGAGTTTTGACTGTTTCTAATCAACTAAAAAGAAATGGTGAAAAGTTAGAAGATGTCAGAATAATGGAAAAGATACTCCGCTCATTAGACCGAAGTTTGAGCATATTGTTGTAACTATAGAAGAGACTAAAGACTGGAGGAAATGAGAATTGAGCAGCTTTTAGGCTCATTACAAGCCTACGAAGAAAACATAAGAAGCAGCAAGGAATCACTGAGCAACTCCTCAAACTACAGCTCAAGGATATGCATGGAAGTCAAGGCAATGAAAGAAATCAACATGGCTGAGGCAGAGGCAGAGGAAGAAGTCACGGACGAAGTGGAAGCCGTGGTCGTGGACGAGGTTGGAGTTCTAACAATAGCAACTTCAACAACTATGAGAAAGGTGAAAGTTCTACTAGAAGTCATGGGAGAGACAGTCCAAACTCAAAGTACAATAAATCCCAAGTTCAATGTTATAATTGTCAGAAGTATGGGCATTATGCATCAGAATGCAGAGCTCCCAGCAACAAGGTTGAAGAAAAGACCAACTTTGTAGAAGCAAAGAAGCAAAGATCGAAGAAAAGACAGTACTACTATCCTGCAGAACTAATGTTGAAGATCAAGGAAGTACTTGGTACCTTGATACTGGTGCAAGCAACCATATGTGTGGAAAAGGAAATATGTTCGTAGATCTCAATGAAGCAGTGGCTGGCAATGTTTCCTTTGGTGATGATTCAGAAGTATCAGTAGCAGGAAAAGGTAACATCCTTATTCGTGCTAAGGATAATAGTCATCAATTAATTACTGATGTCTATCACGTGCCTAATATGACATGCAACATTTTGAGTATGGGTCAACTTTTAGAAAAAGGCTATGATTTTTATACAAAAGATTATTGTCTTTTTATAAAAGATGGCGAAGGAGATTTAATAGCCAAAGTAAAAATGTCAAAAAATAGACTGTTTCCTTTGAACATTCAAAATGATGTTGCAAAGTGTTTGAAAGTTTGTTACAAAGATGCATCATGGTTATGGCATCTACGATTTGGGCACCTCAACTTTGGAAGCTTGGAACTGTTATCGAAGAAAAGAATGGTGAGAGGACTACCTGGCATCAATCATCCAAATCAATTTTGTGAAGGGTGTTTACTTGGAAAGCAATTCAGAAATAGTTTTCCCAAAGAATCATACTCAAGAGCCAAGAAGCCATTAGAGCTCATTCATACCGATGTGTGTGGGGCCAATTTCTCCAAGCTCTCTCGGTAAAAATAACTATTTTCTTCTTTTCATTGATGATTTTTCAAGAAAAACTTGGGTATATTTCTTGAAGCAGAAATCAGAGGTCTTTGAAGCATTCAAGATATTTAAAGCTATTGTGATGATTCATTTGATCCGTCAAATCATCTTGCACCGCCGTTCTCAACCAACGGGACACGCCGCCTGGCCACCACAATACCAGGAAGACTTTCGACGCAAGGCACCAAACACGAATCTCCAATCGTACGAACAAACCGAGGACATCCCACACAACGCAGTCCACCGTTGGCTCAATCTCCGAACCTGGGCTCTGATACCACTTTGTTAGACACAAAACACTCAAATGATTTTAATTCAACTCACTCAAACACTCAAGAGAAGAATGAAATTTTTCTACAACTCTTACAACTCAAGCTATTATTCTTTGAATTGCTTGCTTGATGCTTGATACTTACAATGAATGGAAGAGGGGTATTTATACTAATCCCAAACCACTTAAATAAATAAATAACAACTCATACCTACTCATAATATTTCACAACTCACATCTACTCATATTATTCCACAACTCACATCTACTCATATTATTCCACAACTCACACCCACTCATAATATTTCCATAAAATAAGTTTATTTTTCAACACTCCCCCTTAAACTTGTTTTATAATGCCAAGTGTATTTCTTAATCTGACAAAATCTTCCTTCTTCAATGGCTTGGTAAAGATGTCTGCAATTTGATCTTGAGACTTCACATATTCCAGTTTCACATCTTGTTTCGTAACACATTCTCTTATGTAATGATATCGAGTATCAATGTGTTTGCTCCGATCATGATACACTGGATTCTTGGCTAAAGCTATTGCTGACTTGTTGTCAATACGAATTTCCGTTGGTTCAACTTGTGACATATTCAATTCCTTCAACAAATTTCGGAGCCAAATTGCATGACTAACACACGTTGTAGCAGCAACATACTCAGCTTCACATGTTGAGAGAGTAACAATTGGTTGCTTTTTTGACATCCAAGTGAAAGCGGTGTCTCCTAGAAAAAACACAAAGCCAGTTGTGCTTTTTCGATCATCGCTATCTCCGGCCCAATCACTATCACTATATCCAACGAGCTTATAGTCATCAGAAACTGAATAATATAGGCCAAAATCTATTGTACCTTTGAGGTAGCGAAGAATTCTCTTTGCAGTTTTGAAATGAGTGGTTGTTGGAGTCTCCATGTAACGACTCACCAATCCTGTTGCGTAGAGAATATCGGGCCTTGTACAAGTTAGATATCGCAAACATCCTACTAGACTCTTAAAAAGTGTTGGATCAACCTTTTCTGTTTCATCATCTTTGAGCAACTTGATTCCGCACTCCATCGGTGTGTTTATTGGGTTGCAATCATCCATCTTGAATTTCTTGAGAATTTCCTTTGTGTAGCTTTCTTGCGAGATAAAAATTCCATCTTCCTTTTGTTTGACTTCAATGCCAAGATAATACGCCATGAGTCCAATATCTGTCATCTCGAACTCCATTGTCATTTCCTTTTTGAAATCTGTGAACATGTTGGGGTTGCTTCCGGTGAAAATCAAATCATCCACATACAGGCACACGATCAAGACATCTCTATCTTTGATTTTGAAATAGAGAGCATGTTCATATGGACATTTGATGAAGCCACTATGCTGAAAATGCTTGTCGATTCTGCTATTCCATGCTCTGGGAGCTTGCTTCAATCCGTAAAGAGCTTTCTTTAATCTGAGAACCTTGGATTCTTTTCCTTTGACTTCATAGCCTAGTGGTTGTTGAATGTAGACTTCTTCTTCAAGAACTCCATTTAGAAAGGCAGACTTTACATCCATCTGATGAATCTTCCACCTATTTTGAGCTGCTAAAGAAATAATCAGTCTCACAGTCTCTAAGCGTGCAACAGGAGCAAATACCTCATCATAGTCGATTCCAACTAATGTTGAAGATCAAGGAAGTACTTGGTACCTTGATACTGGTGCAAGCAACCATATGTGTGGAAAAGGAAATATGTTCGTAGATCTCAATGAAGCAGTGGCTGGCAATGTTTCCTTTGGTGATGATTCAGAAGTATCAGTAGCAGGAAAAGGTAACATCCTTATTCGTGCTAAGGATAATAGTCATCAATTAATTACTGATGTCTATCACGTGCCTAATATGACATGCAACATTTTGAGTATGGGTCAACTTTTAGAAAAAGGCTATGATTTTTATACAAAAGATTATTGTCTTTTTATAAAAGATGGCGAAGGAGATTTAATAGCCAAAGTAAAAATGTCAAAAAATAGACTGTTTCCTTTGAACATTCAAAATGATGTTGCAAAGTGTTTGAAAGTTTGTTACAAAGATGCATCATGGTTATGGCATCTACGATTTGGGCACCTCAACTTTGGAAGCTTGGAACTGTTATCGAAGAAAAGAATGGTGAGAGGACTACCTGGCATCAATCATCCAAATCAATTTTGTGAAGGGTGTTTACTTGGAAAGCAATTCAGAAATAGTTTTCCCAAAGAATCATACTCAAGAGCCAAGAAGCCATTAGAGCTCATTCATACCGATGTGTGTGAGCCAATTTCTCCAAGCTCTCTCGGTAAAAATAACTATTTTCTTCTTTTCATTGATGATTTTTCAAGAAAAACTTGGGTATATTTCTTGAAGCAGAAATCAGAGGTCTTTGAAGCATTCAAGATATTTAAAGCTATTGTAGAGAATGAAAGTGGCCAGAAGATAAAAGCATTGAGATCAGATCGAGGAGGAGAATTCACTTCAAATGAATTTCAAAAGTTCTGTGCAACAAATGGAATTCGGCATTTTCTCACTATTCCGAGATCCCCACAACAAAATGGTGTTGCAGAAAGAAAAAATAGAACCATTCTTGATATGACACGAAGCATGCTCAAAAGCAAACATTTGCCGAAAGAATTTTGGGCTGAAGCAGTAGATACAGCAGTCTACCTATCAAATCGATCTCCAACAAAAAGTGTTTGGGGAAAGACACCACAAGAAGCCTGGAGCGGAAGAAAGCCCGGAATTTCCCACCTCAGAGTATTTGGAAGTGTAGCCCATGTTCATGTACCAGATGAAAGAAGAACCAAGCTTGATGACAAGAGTGAAAGATACATCTTCATCGGCTATTCTACCCATTCAAAAGGGTACAAGCTGTACAATCCAAACAGCAAGAAGTTTGTGATCACCCGAGATGTGATGTTTAACGAAGAAGAAGAGTGGGAGTTCAACTCTTCTACAGATGAATTCAGTTTCTTTCCTCAGTTTGATGAAGCAGAGCAAATACCAATGGAGCAACCTCAGCAAGAGCATGCAACACCACCTACTTCACCAATACTAAGAGATTCACCACCGTCTTTCCTAGCTGAAAGAAATGAAGAACGTACAAGAAGTCTTGAAGATCTCTATGAGGTGACTGATCGACTTGAAAATCTCACTCTTTTTTGTCTTTTTGCTGATAGTGAACCGGTGAACTTTCAAGAAGCTGCACAAGATGAAAAATGGAGAAATGCAATGGATGATGAAATCAAAGCCATTGAAAAGAATGATACATGGGAAATCATTGATCTTCCAAAAGGACACAAGCCAATTGGAGTTAAATGGGTCTACAAAACAAAAAAGAATGCCAAAGGAGAAGTCGAAAAGTACAAAGCAAGGCTAGTTGCTAAAGGCTACAGTCAAAAAGTTGGAATCGACTATGATGAGGTATTTGCTCCTGTTGCACGCTTAGAGACTGTGAGACTGATTATTTCTTTAGCAGCTCAAAATAGGTGGAAGATTCATCAGATGGATGTAAAGTCTGCCTTTCTAAATGGAGTTCTTGAAGAAGAAGTCTACATTCAACAACCACTAGGCTATGAAGTCAAAGGAAAAGAATCCAAGGTTCTCAGATTAAAGAAAGCTCTTTACGGATTGAAGCAAGCTCCCAGAGCATGGAATAGCAGAATCGACAAGCATTTTCAGCATAGTGGCTTCATCAAATGTCCATATTTTTCCTTTGAACATTCAAAATGATGTTGCAAAGTGTTTGAAAGTTTGTTACAAAGATGCATCATGGTTATGGCATCTACGATTTGGGCACCTCAACTTTGGAAGCTTGGAACTGTTATCGAAGAAAAGAATGGTGAGAGGACTACCTGGCATCAATCATCCAATTCAATTTTGTGAAGGGTGTTTACTTGGAAAGCAATTCAGAAATAGTTTTCCTAAAGAATCATACTCAAGAGCCAAGAAGCCATTAGAGCTCATTCATACCGATGTGTGTGGGCCAATTTCTCCAAGCTCTCTCGGTAAAAATAACTATTTTCTTCCTCTGCCTCTGCCTCTGCACCTCAACTTTGGAAGTTGCTATTGTTAGAACTCCAACCTCGTCCACGACCACGGCTTCCACTTCGTCCGTGACTTCTTCCTCTGCCTCTGCCTCGGCCATGTTGATTTCTTTCATTGCCTTGACTTCCATGCATATCCTTGAGCTGTAGTTTGAGGAGTTGCTCAGTGATTCCTTGCTGCTTCTTATGTTTTTCTTCGTAGGCTTGTAATGAGCCTAAAAGCTGCTCAATTCTCATTTCCTCCAGGTCTTTAGTCTCTTCTATAGTTACAACAATATGCTCAAACTTCGGGTCTAATGAGCGGAGTATCTTTTCCATTATTCTGACATCTTCTAACTTTTCACCATTTCTTTTTAGTTGATTAGAAACAGTCAAAACTCTAGAAAAATAATCAGAAACGGTCTCACCTCCTTTCATGTGCAGTAATTCAAACTCTCCTCTTAAAGTTTGAAGTCGCACTTTTTTCACTTTTTCTTCTCCTTTATATGATGTTTGCAGCTTCTCCCATGCTTGTTTAGCATAGGTTGCATCTGAAATTTTCTCAAAACTGTCATCATCTAGGGCTTGATAGATCAGAAAGAGAGCCTTCTTGTCCTTCTTTCTTGAATCTTTTAAGCTATCCTTTTCAGACTGGGATAGTGATGCCTCATTTTGTGGTTCACTGTAGCTTTTCTCTATAATATCCCAAACATCATGTGCACCAAGGAGAGCCTTCATTTTGATACTCCAATTGTCGTAATTGTTGTTGTTGAGTGTTGGAACTTGAAAAGATGCCACACTATTTGCCATATTACTTAATCCAAAAAGAATTTGCAAAATCTGACTTCACGGATGGATTCAGAACGCCAAAAAAACCTCAAGATGGACTTTGGTCAAAAAGTCAACTAAGGTCAACGGCTTGGTCAACTGGTCAACGGCTCGGTCAACAGATCAGTCAAATGGCTCAGCGGCTTGGTCAACAGATCGGCAGCTCAGTCAATGGCTCAGTCAAACAGCTTGGCGGCTCAGTCAGTGGCTCGGTCAAACAGCTTGGCGGCTCAGTCAGTGGCTCGGTCAAACAGCTTGACTCGGACCAGAACTCGGTCTGACTCGGACCTGAACTCGGTCAGTTTTATGGCAGCAAACTTCCGGCGGAGATTGGCGGCGCGTCCAGACTCCGATCAGGGTGATTCCGGTGGCGTTGGATTCGTCTTTTCAAGAGCTTCGATTTGATATATTATAAGCTAATATTTGGCTCTGATACCACTTTGTTAGACACAAAACACTCAAATGATTTTAATTCAACTCACTCAAACACTCAAGAGAATAATGAAATTTTTCTACAACTCTTACAACTCAAGCTATTATTTTTTGAATTGCTTGCTTGATGCTTGATGCTTACAATGAATGGAAGAGGGGTATTTATACTAATCCCAAACCACTTAAATAAATAAATAACAACTCATACCTACTCATAATATTCCACAACTCACATCTACTCATATTATTCCACAACTCACATCTACTCATATTATTCCACAACTCACACCCACTCATAATATTTCCATAAAATAAGTTTATTTTTCAACATACTTATTGTACATTTAAATGCAGAATGGCTAGCTTTTTATCGATAATTAGATGTGTGTTGCGTTTGTTAGGGGAAAGGTACTGGAAGTTTTGGTAAGCGAAGGAATAAGACGCACACTCTTGGCGTACAATGCGGTCGCTGGAGCTTCCACCTCTAGAAGAGTTATTGCGGTGCTTGTGCATATCCTGCCGCCTGCATCAGAAAATGTAAGTGCTATTGCTATTTACTTAGCAGCAAAATGTTGCCCGCTTTTAGTTGCTTGATTTGTTTAGTAGATAATGTGATTAGAAAATGGAGCTTATACTCTGAGACAATTGTTTTTGTCTGAATAGATCGTGGTTTGTTTGTTTAGTAGATGTTGATTAAAAACTTTATGTGCTCCTTTTCTTCATTTTATTTCTTAACTAGAATTGCATTGAAATTATGGATCATGAACCGAAGTCCTTATTTAATTTACCAGTTCGGTTAATGAATTGTTCAATTACTTTTTCTGGTTTATGAGACAATTTAGTAAAAAGGCGTGGTTTGATAATTATTTTTCAATTACTTATACTGTGTGTAGTTTGATTTGATCATTGATGACTTGGAGCTATCATATGAATTATTAATTTATTTTTTGCCTCAGATCTTGAATTGACTTTAGCCTTTGCTATACTTTTTTTTCATAATTACATTATTTGAGGTGAAAATATGAAGTTAGAAGAATAGTAGACTTCCATGTGTTTTAGGTTAATTTAGACAAGTATACTATACAATAAAATATCTTTTTAACAATTAGGTGACCCTTAGAGCAATAATTTATTTACTTTATTTATTTTTAGTTTTAAGTCTTCCTTTAGAATCCAAAAAGCACTGCCTTTAGTTATTTTCTTTTCACTTTAACGTGTAACTTCTAGTGTTATAATTGTAAACAAAAGTCAATACATCTTTTCTAATGAACTCTTTTATTTTTTGCCTTCCAATTATTTGGCACAAATATGAGACAATGTTCTTTCTTTATTTGATTGAAGAGCGATATTGAAAGTTATATAGTCATTTTTAGAACAATCAAAACATTATAGGATTGTTAGTTTCTGTTGTGGGAACTTAGTGTAATTCATACGAGGCTTCTTATATGCAATCACTGTGTAGGTACCTCCAAGAGGGAGAGGACAGCAATAGGACAAAAAAGTGCAGTGCTATGAGCCTACAACTATGAAATACGTGGTATATTTCCCTGTTTTGCCACATGCTGAGGTTAGAAATGTATTTATATTTGAATGCGTGTCCATTTTTGTGTGTAAATGCATATAATTATGTGAATGTTAGACAGGTCAGAGACCATATTGCACAATACTTGCTTGTTATTGATTCATTAATAACTAATAGTTGAAATCATAATTGAGTTTGGTTTATTGATTTGAGTTTGTATATAATTATGAGTTTCAATATTTTGAAAGTGTATGCAGAAAATGAATGTATAGTCAAGTATAGATATTCAGCTTTTGTTAGAACTTGAAAGGATTTTATGAGATAGAAACCAATTTTGCAAGTTAGTGAGACAATCATTTTTGCTCCTGGAAAGTGCATTTTATTGATGGTGCAAATAGCTTAAAATTGTTTATATGAAGTTACTAGCTTTTCAATTTTTTACAAAACATCATGCAAAATGAGTTTTCATTTTTTGGAATTCTATATTCTTCTTAGTCCTTACTATTATTTCATTCTTCTTAGTGTTTCTTTATGAGAAATTTTGAATATGATATTGGATCATGTCACGTATCTAAAGTTATCAACTTTCTTAATATTGCTGAGATAGGGTGGTATCATTCATATCCCTTAGTATTTGACTAGAGCATTTTTCAATTTTAACCATTTACCCTCTTCGCATGTTAACACGAACAAATGCTTATGGTTACATCATGTATCCACGATGCATTGATGCTTTTTATTTATTTTTCCCTTTTGAATTTTGGGCTATTTGACTTTGATCTAAAATTTCTTGAATAATGAAAATTATTTTATTTAATTTTCATGTAGAATCTTTAAGATATTATGTACATTATATATATATATATATATTGCTTTTTTGTCAAGATTCTAATGATGTTTTTGAATACATGCAATAATTTGAATGTACTATGTTCTGTCTTTGTCTCTGTTTTTTTTTTTATGCTTAAAATTTTGCACATATTTTTTCAGCTGTTTGTTTGAATTCGAGTTGGGTTGTTGTTTGAATTTGACTTGCTTAAGTTGTTTATTTTTTCACTATTGCAGATGCTTTATATTTTAATATTTTAATTGAAAGTAGGAAGTAGGAGCTTTGAGTTGTCATCATGATAGTTTTGGATTTTTGCTTCCCCTTTCTAGTGGAGCATATAGCTCTTCTATTGCTACTATAATCGACTGCATATGCCAGCTTGTTATAAAATGTTAGATTTATCAAATTTTTATTATGTCCGATATTGAAATTACTTTTAGAAGAAGTAGTGGTGGTTTAATTCCGCATAGGTTCTTCTATTTTCAATTCCTCGTTACAGTTAATGATTATATTTTAATATTGCAATAATTTTTTTTTATCAAATTGCATCAACAAAGGTAGGAAATCATAAACACAAAAGAAGACAAAAATAGTAGCCCTAAGACAATAGCAGGCCTCAGAGAATAAAACAAAATCAGCCCCTTACAATAGAAATAACATGATTGGCAAACTTCAATAGCACTAAAACATAATCCTAGTCTAAAAGATAAATATCTAAATATATATCCAAGGCACAATATGGGACAATAACTCATTACATATATTACACAATTACTATAGTTATTACTACTGTTATTAGAATAAAATTAATTGTTAAGGATATATATATATATAAGTTAAGGATAAAGAAATTAGACTTAGAGTGACCTAAGGGGGCAAATGAAAGTAATGCAGACTGATCTTTATTTTTTATTCATTTTGCACTCAATGTTAATATCTTCAACATGTTTATAATATTGATGATCAAACTTATGGAGCCACTGCAATTTTGTACCACCAAGCAATCAAAACAATCAGCACGTTAGAAAAGGGACCAATTCGAAAAGAATACCTTAGCGAAATCCAAATTTAAATGAACTTCATCAACAGGGCAGGGCACAGACAAAACGGTTATCAATCCCAAATCAAAACATGCAACCA
Organism: Excoecaria agallocha; assembly: GCA_037975025.1. Classification (NCBI taxonomy): domain Eukaryota; kingdom Viridiplantae; phylum Streptophyta; class Magnoliopsida; order Malpighiales; family Euphorbiaceae; genus Excoecaria; species Excoecaria agallocha. The sequence continues at coordinate 37,042,219 of CM075822.1, read as the reverse complement.
TGCCACAGGATCATCAAACCCCAGTTGCCGATTTCTTCTTAATTAGATTTGTTTTAATTATTGTTAAAGCTTATACAAAAAAAAAATTGCTCCTATGAAGCTGTAGTCAAAATCTTTAGTATTTTTAGGTATTATTTATGTTTAATAAAAAATAACATCTTATAAAGCTGCAAGTAAAAATATTTTATTTGTAATTTTTTGCAGCATTTGCAACACTTATCCTCAACCCAGTGGAGACTAATGATGTTGGATTAAGAACATATATGTTACGAATGGATCCAAATTTATGTTAAGAATGGATCCAAATGTTAACTATCCCACAATGCAACCATTAAGGCTCCGAACAGTAGGCTCATCAACATCATAAAGAACAGACACATCTGAAATAAAACACACCTCTGAAGCATTTGTAGTGGATGACTTGGGGTGAAATGACACAAGCTTGCCTCCAAAGCCAAAAGAAACCCCACCAGGACTTCTATACCATTTTGGAGCTTTTAGCTTGGCTCAAAAAAGATAATCATAAATGAAGAAATATTATAGGACCTATGAGAGATAACATTTCAAAAAATTATACAAAGGAAACAAATGTTATAAAATAAAAATAAAATAAAAAAAAGAAAAAGAAATAAAGAACAAGACAAGATATGAAAGGATTCGCAATGTATGTCAATAGAAAAAATAAAGAAGGGTAATTTCACTTTTCTTTTTCAGGAAAGGACATAATACAATAATATTAGTTTCAACAGATTTACATTTTGAAGTAACTTGTCCCATATTTCATCCATGGTGAAATAGTATAGGGAAAAGCATTTACTTAAAAAAGGGGGAGAAAAGACTTTTATCTTTTACGAGTTCAAAAAGAATACAAAAAAAGCAGGATTGCAGCAGTTGCTGATGACCTGCAGCAGCCTGTTCCTGCTAGCAATAACCAGCAGCTACTGATTACATGTATAAATTAAAATTCAACTTATTTAGTGCCAAAAAGCTAATGTCAAAATGAAACAAAAAAATTTAGGCTAATTATTGGCCCAAATAGACATAACCAAGTTCTTGTCACATATCATTTACAGCCAAACTTTAAAAAGCACAAGGAAGCTGCAAGTTGATGGTGCAAATGCTTGCAACAAATAAATAAATTGAAAATACTGCCTAGTCAACATTACCTGTTCCAAAATCATTCTCCCCATAAACATACCGATCACAACCCTGCACAATCAGATCCACAATCAAGAGTTTAAACTGGTTTTTCTCATATCAGGAAAATAAATTGTCCCGGATGCATTAGCAAATTATCAAGAGAATTGCAGAGGAGGTTATAAGAAGTATTCAACAGAATTCATCCACTGATCCTACCTATTCTTTCAGGTCAACAATAATTACAGTCTAAGCCACTAACAGAAATTGTTTGGAACTTGTATAGAATTGCGCTGGACTAAAAATGCAAGCACAGAGAATGAATTTACACCTCAATGTTGTAAATGCCAATCTTTCCATCAAAAGAAGATGCTAATATAACTCCGGGTATCTTTTAATACCAGTGTATATCAAAGTTCCAGTTGAAGCCCGCAGGCAATTCACAGAGAATTTAAAAACAAAGGGTCATCAAAATGCATACATCGCACTTAAACAAATACATAACCAAAAGTCTAATGACAGCAAATGCTAAAGAAGATTGCAACAGACTCTCTAACCTCCCCAGTTATTATGTTCCAGCAAATACTTCGGTTATCCTTAACACAGGTAAGCAAATACGAACTGTCCTTTGGACACCATGACATAGCAATTACACCTGGTACAAAAATTAACCAATACTATGAAGCAAAAAAATCACATTCATTCAATAAATTCTCATTACATCAAGTACTCTTTGAAGAACTTAAGTATTAAACTTCAGATAAAACTGCAACCAAGAATGAGGATAGAGAAAATAGCACAAGAGAATTATGCAACAATTGAAATGCCTAAGAAATATTAGAAACCATATATCTGCCATATTGGATATGACATGACCTAGGAAAAGTGGCAATATTATAGGCAAACTAAAATGCCTAAGAAATATTAGAAACCATATATCTGGCATTTAGGAAATAAAGG